>CABEEJ010002420.1:49476-98071 GCA_901482245.1 Timema douglasi
GGGGGGGGGGGGGTAGCCAACTACAGGAACATGACAAACCTTTCCTGAGGTAAAAACAGAGCTTCCTGTTGCAGAAATACACACAGTGGCGAATACGGAATATGAAAGCAGGGGGCTCTATGTGCAAGGGAAAGGAAATAGGTTCATTCTACATTTTAATGAGCCAGTTCTGTTTACAGGTTGTAAAAATGGTAACGAAATGTTGGATACGATTATTTTTTAAAAATCGTTTTGTAGGGATGCATTCAAAACATAAGATTACGATCTACTTAATTTTAGGTAAAAAAAAGGGAGTAAATAATAGGAATTGTACCCGCATTCATAAAGGGAATCGACTACTCTAAGGGGAAATATCTCCAAACTGCAATATTTCGTTATAATAATGGCAGATCTCTCGCTTCATTGCTACGAAAGACAACCTCAAATAAATTAAAGAGTTTTCTGTTGTGACCAAAAGAATGTATTTATTTAGGTACAGAGAAATATCTGTAGGACAGATACATAGGCCTAAGTTACTTCAAGTTCCTTTGACGAAGGAATAGGGGAGAATAGTTGCAATTCATCAATATTGTTCTAAGCCTACTTTCTTACTGAGATTCTCGCTAATTTCCTATTATTCTCACCCTAATCTAAGGACTTCTAACATTGCCAATAGACGATCTCACGAGAGATTAAACTGAAAGTTAAATACGAAATTACGTTAGAACCGTAAATAGCACCAAAGGACAGTTTTCTCCATTATTCAGATAACAGGGAAAGTGGGTTTAAAGGTGTTTTTTTATATTCTAAAATAATTTTTTATGTTGTATCTTTTTAAATATAGGCCTACCTAGTAAAACGGTTTTACTGGCCTCAATTCCATTATTGTTTTTTTAAATAAAGACTACAGTACGATGTAACTGGCTTATACAAATTGAGATAACAGGAGACACGAGTTAGGAGCACTATTTTTTTAAAAAGATTACACAAAAAACACTTTTTGGCTATAATAAATAAAATATTGCTTCAGAAGATACGTTTAGCCTAATTTTCTATTTCTTTTAATACCTAGGCCCTAAAGTTTTTTAATGTCATGAATATATATTAACATTTAATAAGAACCTTTTTAAATGAGGTGAGGAAGTTTTCATCAAATTCTAGAATTCCCATGACAAATAACCTATTCAAGAACTGTTGATATTACTATAACTTATAAGTAGAAAATTAAACTCAACACATTTTCAGTACTCGGAAAATATTTTATTAGTTGTTTTTAAAAAATAGCCTTCGCCCTTGTGGTAAACGTACAAAATAACTATAGGTACTATATTGGGGCATTGTTGGAAAATCCTTTTCAACTATTTTTGCCTTAAAAACAAGCAATTACTTCGAGAAATATTGTAATAAAAACATGGCAACTTACCAATTATTCTTCACAAGCTTCCATTGTTCCATGAACTATCAAAAGACTTGCTATGGTACATATTTTTATTTTTTGAGAATATCCTAAATGTCGCGCTTCAAAACTCAGATTATCGGTATGCATTGTTTTAACACTTTGAGGTGCGAACACCGACAAACACATTGCACTTTTAACTTCCTTATAGTAATATAAAATAAATTTCAATGAAATAAATCTTCCACATAATTCTGGAACACATCTAATCTACTTTATATAACACAGTTTAGTAGTTTAATTTATGTATCATAATGAGTATGTTATTTAAATAAAACACAAAATACACGTTTTGTAGTCCAATTTACATTCTATCATTTGAATTTAAAATGTTTGCTTAGTTTAGTTCTAAAAACTCTTGCTTGTGAGTAGTTAAGACTTCAATCACCAACATTTGAATATATTTCTTGAGTAAAAAAGTATAATTGGTATTATAAGAGCAACAAACTGAAAATAGACTAGATGAGATGCAACACAAGCGTATTATAGTAATTTTGATTGCCATACGCCCGATTTTTCGTGTGTATTGTAGCACTAACGGTTTACTTTAGAAGAATAACTCTGGTATACTTTCACAAAACACAAATTGAATAATATTACTGTCAAGCATGTTTGAAACCAATGTCACGCACTATTTAATGAACAGTAATAATATCGCGCTCTCATTGCCATTTCAAATAAAACCGTCTCTTCGTGGAAGACTTCAAAGAGCACATTTTCATTCCCATCACTCGAGTTACCCGCGTGTGACTGCCTCCCTCCCCTCACTTCCCCTCACTCAAACTCACAAAACAAAAGAGCAACGAGCACTGCACTGCTGGCACCTGGCGGAAGATACCGCAACCAAGCTCTTCTTACCTGAATAAAACCCACAAAAAGTTTTTTTAACTATTACTTTATGGCTTTTTTTAAACAAAAAATATTCATTGAATACAATACAACCCCTTTCCCGAAATCAAACAAAAGATTTGTTTTACGCACCTGTTTGAAGAATTTAATTATATACTATATAACGTTAAGAGATATTAACATATTAATGATACGAGAAACTATAAAAAGTGGCAAGATAGTGACTAAGTAAAATAAATTAATATTCATTGTATATGGCTGGGTGGGTGAGAATGGGGAGGGCGGGAGATTCGCAAACCCCAACCGCCGGAGGCGAGCAAAATACTGAATTTTCTTAGAAGTTATCTGGAGTTGTAACTAGGAGTAAAGGGGTTTAAATATAAGTGCTATATATGTACATTTTTGGCGTGTTAATATAAAAAGTTACTCAAATGTTCTAAATTGTGCCCCTTTCCTTTGGTTCATGAATAAAGGCAAGAGAATAGGCCTATCTAGTGAAATGTTTAAAAAAGATTTTTAATTTAAAACACTTAGAAATATATTTTAACGACATTCGTACTCTATAAGTTAGCCTATTACAACGTTTAAATGTAAATAGGGTATATTAAACTTTACATAAATTAAATACGTATTTTATCCTATAAGTACTAGTTATTAGAAATGTATCTTCAGCACTATACCATGATCAAGACCGCTTAGGAGCTATGCCTCAATGCAATAAACAGCTCTGTAAGCTTCACCAGTTCGAATCTTGGCCTGGTCAAAGATACTTAGTCTTAAAAGTGGTGCGAAATATCGTGGGGTACAATGGATTCTGAATTCTTAATAAGTGTGCTCCCAGGTGTAGAAAGGGCTTAGCATGTATTAGGAGCACTTAAACATCAGAATGGTAGCTACTGTTTGGAGATATTTTGTTCTCACCTTTATTTTGGTACTGTTCAAACTGTATATAATTAAGTAAAAACTCCTTGGCTTAGATCTAGGATATTACCAAGATAAACGGGTCATATTAACTCCATGGCGTAACCTTGCAAGCGAACTACACCGACCGAGAGTCCGCCAATGTTAGAAATAATAGTGTCAACATTTGCGTGTAGAGGGTGTCGTGTGGTCATCACAATGAACCCTCCGGCCGCCAATTAACTCTTCATTTGTCCTGGTGACCTGGCGGTCCAGGGGTAAGGTGTCAGACTTCTGTGCTGGCGGCCGGGGTTCAATCCTCGGTCCCGGCACAGATTTATCTGATTACCAAACCCTTCCTTCACCTCTGACAAGACATCTTGTGAATGTGGGGAATGCCAGGCCTCCACCGTGGTTCGGATNCCAAACCCTTCCTTCACCTCTGACAAGACATCTTGTGAATGTGGGGAATGCCAGGTCTCCACCGTGGTTCGGATTCCACGTTAAACTGTAGGTCCTCAATTTCATTTCACAATCACCCTATCATTACACATTAGCGTAAGTGCGTATAACCCGAACGGGTAGTAAGACGCGGTGCTAATAATAATAATAAATTCATTTGTCCTCACAAGGCTAAGTTTGACTCCAAATCCACTGCTTCAGAGAAACATTCTGGAAGCACCGGGAATCGAGCCCAGGACCTCTGGATCTTTGGTAAGGAATTCCCCCTGGGCCACAGAGGCGGTCTACTATTAATAAATAATAAGTATATGTTTGTAATAATATTTCATTTTATTTATTTTTATGAAATAAAAACAAATTAAGAAGTATAGCTGATACATAGGCCTTACGGTTGAATCCTTTACTCTCACCCCCTCATGGTGTGGGATCTCTATGGAGGCAAGAGGAAACAGGGTTAACTTCTTTGCCAAACGCATTAGCGCTACTGTCGAAGAAATACGAAATTATTTTCTTTAATTTTTGATATTTAAAATCTCAATGCAGTTGCATTCGCCATTTTTTCTATAAGTTGCTTTAAAACCGTGAAAATTGAAATTTAAAATACGTCATTATTACTTTTATGATTTTGTTTTATTTAATATTAAGTTTGAGCCCTTTAAAATGTGTATTTATAAACTTATTCATAGCCTATGTCACAATCACTAATGGAGAACATTACAAGCATAAGTGAGGTTAAGCTTTGGTTGGCAAGTTTGTATTTATCTTTGAACGTATTGCGCGTGTTTGGGACGTTCTTAACACAAATAAGTCATAATAATGGAATAAACCAATCATTTGTATTAATTATTTTGAATGTATATTAAAATAATTAGTAGACTTGTTAGTTAATGGGAATTTATTGCATACTCAAGCCATATACATAAGAGTATTTGAAACAAACTGTTTAGTGACTTAGCCCACATTAACCTACATGTACTTCGCAAAGAAGTGTATATATCCTCATACTTATGTTTCTCTCTCTTGCTATTGAGCATTAGGTTCCTAGATCTAAAATTAAGCTAATTTAATAACGTACACAATATAATAATCAATTACAAATACACTTGGTTCAGTTTTGCACTTTAGTACTTATACAGTTTTTCATTTTGCTGATCGCATTAGTTCATCTGACATCCACCTAACGCTCAAATTCCTATTCTAGTCATACAACAGAGTTTTACCACTCTACACCTTTATTATCTATGCACCCCCTCAGTCTTTATGACCAAATTTGAAGTGGTTCACAACTAAAGAAGGGTTCGGCCTGACTCCTTACCACCAGTTTAACTCCTATCTCCCCCTATTCCCTCCCCCTCAGCCAACAAGTCCGTCATGTTTCATTGTTAGTCCTACGCCAGTATTTATAATCAAACATGTATTTGGAAACTTTAATGCAAGAATAAGTGAAAGCTCAAAATAAACGAGACTATTCTTTGCTTTCATTGAAATAAAATGGTCAGTAATTAAATAATAGCTGAGCGTACACAGAATTACATACTAGACTCGATTAGAATTCGGCAACATTTTCCAAAGCTATTATTTAATAACTGATTGTGGTGTTATCCAATTCCACAGGGAAAAATATTTAGGCAGAATATTGTTGCTTGTATTTGCGTTTTATTGAAATTTTAACCAGGTAGGGTAACTGCATAGCTGCAACTTGACCTTTGGGCCCATAGCCCCCCCCCCCCACCCATACACTCTTCCCCTCCCTTATCTGAGGTCATTGATAACAAATGATGTTATCAAATTTTGCAACCCCCTCCCTCAGCAACGACGTTTTCAAAATGTTAAAAATTATATCCGTTTGATATTCGTATTTTGCCCCATTTGACTTTCACCCCATTTGAGAGGATGTTGTGCGTGACGTTAATTAAAGACGTGTTCTGATATTTTATCTCATTTGAATATTTAATCGGCAGATTTTTCAGTCCATTTGAATAGATTTTATTAGCACCAGGTCTTACTACCCGTTCAGGTTATACGCTTAAGAACTAATTAAATTAATGGGTTAGGAATTAGTAAGGATTAATATAGAGAAAGTGAACACGCATTTGCGTGGAAGGAGAGTGTAAAACCATTTAGGAGGAGAGATTCAAACCTTGATCTCCCCTCCCTCGGTAGTCTATCTCAACATGAAACTAGTGCTTTAACCAACTACGCCACCGGGTCATTTGAATAGTAAAATAATGTACATTATTTGGTTCTAATTCTGGAGAGGATCTTGTGGGTGTGGTTGTTCGGTATGAACCCTCCTCATGTATGAATTAACCCTATTAATGACTTAATTTCACTGCTCGTTGGCATTGGACTGTCAGTAAGACTGAGCGCAGCATGTAGAACAGGTCAGTGCCCCTCCTTCCCTTACCCAGAACGTTGAAACCCTCCAGGCTGAAGGACCAAGGAGGGACGCACAATGTCGTAACAAGCATCTTGAGTGTATGTCACAGCAGTGACGTAGCACCCCGGCCGGCTATTCGATGCCACAGTTGGGACAAACAAAATAGGAGTTAGTTCAAAACCACCCCATTTGCTGGCAATGACCCCCAGTCAAGTCATTGTCACGAGTGTCTTGCCTTCAGGGAGTGGTGACGTGCACCAGGGTCCCGTCGAGTTGTTAACGGCATTCGCTGGGGTGTGTGACACCTGGACAAATGCAGGGGCTAGGGTCACAGTTTCTTTCTCGTTGGAAGTTTGACTGAAAGCTGTGGGGATACGCAGTTAGTCCTTCTATACCCTTCATGTACCCCACCTTCCCAGAATTTACCAACCTTTATTACATCAGAATCTATTTAGGTAAATATGACGCAACCCGGGTGCCAGTTTGTCGGCATGTCGAGACAAGAATATGCCACTGGTGATGTCGCAACCTTGATGACGTTAGAATCTACTTTGGGAAATATGATGGAAGTCTGGTGCCAGTTTAGTAGCACGACACGTTTAAACAAGAGGGAAGTAGGTCAGGCCATTGACCCTTGTCTGTGTGATGTGTGACCTGGTGGCAGTATGGTGGGAATTATTTACGGTAGCGTTGGACTTGTGTCAGTGAGAGGTGAGATCATGTATTTATTTGTGGGATTTTCATGCAGCCGTAATACTATAGTGTGATTTGAGGCGTGTAAGACCAAGCTCTTGAATTTTCTGCCATAGGCTCTTTTAATGTCAAATTAAGGGTCGAGGCTAGGTTAGTTAAGTTAGATTGGCTTAGATTAGGCTAGGCTAGGTTAGGTTATGTCGGGGGGAAAGAAAGCACCAAAATTTAGCCTTTCAAATGTTAGAGCTTTGCTACGATCCAGTTTAAGCTATCATATCAAAATAATGTTCCAAATCGGTATTGAAACATGCTTAGTTTTACTAATTTGAATATGGTGGACGCAAATCCCACGACGTTATTTTTGTCATTTGTAAATCCCAATGATCGCAAGTTCTACGGCTGCAAGTCCCACCAAGCATTGTTCCCAACATATTAAGATAGCTCTAAAGTCGATCACGAGTGACGTCATCATAATGTCACAACTTGGAAGACCATCCCTGTGGGAGTCACATGGTGTTGATATTATATGCGTTTCCACGTAGGCTGCTAGTGATCAATAATATCCATGATCTCTGTTAGTGTGTCACATGCATCCATGACGAGTGTGTCGTAATATATGGCGGCAATTGTCGACCCCATAACACTCTGGTTGACGGAAGTGTCAATGAAGTCCCACACCTCTCAAAGACGTGCCTATATTGGGATGAATTAGACCACCCATTTGATGGAAATGTGGTCATTATCATGTTTCTCGCCGATGAGTGCCATATAGTTACCGCACATGAGTATCAGATATATTTAAAACTAGCAATCCCGCACGACGTTGCCCGTTACCCACTGTGGTATAAGAATTATATAAGCCCCACCACCCGCAAAAATGGTTTATAATTACTGGCGATTTTGCAAAAATTTCTTTTCCGAGAAGGATGTGGCATATTATTTATCACAGTTATCAATGAAATGTAATTCTAAACCAGATTAACAATTTTTCTTCAAAATTTGTTAAAAATAGCTTAATTAAAAAGATAATTAAACATTTAAAACCCCAGCTTTGAGGTGTATTCGGATCCCCTTCCGCCCACCTATGTTAAAAATGTTAGATCCCTGCGTGGCGTAGATTTGGCTGGGCATCGCACACAAACAAACAAACACATACACAGACAAACACTTTATATTAATATTATTATTATTATAGATTAGTCAAGCTTATATTCTGAGGAAGTTGTTTGTTGCTGGAAAACTTTGATAAGACCACCACCTTGTAGTTGCTCAGCTCTTAGCATTTTTTGTAGTTTGACACCAGACAATTTCCTCCGCATTTTTCTAGTTGAAATAAGGGCTTAAAGTTGTTCTTGACACTCATACCAACGACTCGTTTGGCGTCAACTTCGTCTAGTGGAAACAATGTGTTGAAAATATTGGTTATGGTAAGTGGTTTCCTCGGCTTTTCTTTGGGCGTGCAAACCATTTCGGGTACTTGTTGGCTTTTCATGATGTATGGTCGCTTCAACGACTGCCAGCAGACCAGCTAAGATTATGGTTGGTCCAGCACCATCGGGATGCTCTTTTATATTGAGGGAAGAAAAGGCTACCCTGATTGAACATAGCCTTTTAAGGGGTGCATGACTCCGACGTCTTGAAACATGCGTTGTATATCTCAACACCTTGAGGTGATTTGTGGGTGAGAATGAGACCAGGAAAATCTTTATTGTAATTTTATGGGTGTGGTAGAGAAAGTATCTTAGGCATTAATAATCACACACGTCTGATGTTATGCCTTGAAGTTGTACCATGCTATGTGATTAATGGGAAACATTTTTACATATAAATGCCAAATGTGACTTAATAGAGGCAAACACCCATAACTGACAAAGTATATTTTTGTCAATAAAAATTACCCAATGCTTATATAAGTGTTAATGATGAGGGCTGTAGGATCCGATATTTTTTTGTATTTAATCAGCAGAGAAAACACCCAAATGTACAAAGCGGAAGCATTGATTGTTTTTTTAGCGCATATCTAATAGTGAAAGTGTCTATCATCAATCAGCCCACTCTCAAAGTCCGCAAAATTTGGTCGTTGAACATAAATTGCATACAGAACTATGTGTCATGATGTGGTGCGACTCAATTTAAGAATTATCAAAGACTAACATCCTTTGTCGTGCATATCTACGACTGGCCGAGGTGTGTATCTAGCTAGAATCTTTTTTATTTTCTTCCCTCTTGACGTAAATTGTTTCTGCATGCAGTGTGACACAGGATATTAGGTATTTAAGCACGTTAGTAGCTAGGGTGGCGTATTACCTAAATTTGACATTTGACCTTTGACCCTAGTTGTGTGACGTAATCATTGCGTGCTATGTCGCAACACTCCCACCTGGGTTTTCCCTGGTGACTCATACCTGGTGCCAGTATATTTTAGTCTGACATGAATTTCCTTTCTGGTTATTTCCATCACGACATGAGGTTAACGACCTGATGTCCTCCTTCAATGTCGCAAAAGTTTATTTCTGGTTTTCTATATGGCAATAAGTTTTCCATATTGACTGGCACCATTTTGGCGGCTGGACAAGACATAAATCGTGACCTTGAATGATGTCACAACCCTCTCATTTTATGTGGGAATGGGTTTTCCCTGATGACTGGCGCCATTTTGGCGGCTTGACAAGACAGGAATAATTCATGACATTGAATGATGTCACAACCTCCCCCTTCTACGTGGTAGTGGGTTTTCCCGGTGTCACAACACCCTATGTGGTAATGGGTTTTCCCGGTGTCACAACTAGTCATCGCAATGTCACAAACCCCTGTGTAGTAATGGGTTTTTTCGCAACTATAGAGCATTGAAACAGCTGTGGTTATGCACAATCAGGTTCCTCGGAAGCCTTACGGTGATTTATAATCCTCAGTTAGGGGCCGCTATCCTCCACTTCAAAAGTTTATTAAAATTGGTTTTTTGGTATCGTCCATCGCCATGCGCGGATGTAGGTATCCGGCATGAATCGGAGGAGTAGGGTAGAAATGTTCCATCGTTTACGTGGAGTGAGGGAGAGTAGAAAACTACTCCAGTTCACCCGAGCGAGATTTGAACCCACGACTTCCCCTGCCATAACTATATGAGTGACACGTACCCTTTCTGGCAAAACGTGTGGTAGGGGTATTAATAAAATGTTCCGGATGGAGAAATACCTACAGTGTACACAGCGGGGATTCGCTTTCCCCCGTCAGAATTAGAAGCCTGACATTTAGATGGCATGCACACTGAAAATCGAACCTCGATATCTTTAGCACGGATAATTTATGTTATAACGGCCGTACTTCCTGCACCCCCACCATTTTCTAAGGGACTTTGCTGGTTGACCAGATTAAACCGAGTAGAATGTGTACCCACGTTTGCTTCAAACATCGATCACTCTGTAATCAGCTGTCTAGTGATTCCCTAGAACCATGCAACCATCGATGCATATATAAAATGCATTGTGACGGTAGAAAGATACCCGAGGACCTAGTTTTTATTTGCCAGTGATGGGATTCAATTATGTACGGATGAATTGATGTTTAAATTATTCATAACTAGCAATCCCACACGGCTTTTCCCGTGACCCACTGTGGTATTGTGTTAAGAAATAGCCTAATTAATAATCCGCCTTTGAGGTGCATTCAGACCCCTTCCCGTACACCCGTGTTAAAAAATTTAGATCTCTGCGTGATGTAGTTTTGGCTGGGCATCGCACCCAAAAAAAACAAACACACACACAAACAAACACTTCCTTTTATTATTATAGATTCCTTTTCCATTAATATAAATATGCTGAGAGGCCATATGGGTGGTCCGGCACGCAAGAGAGAAAACATTATTGAAAATCTCAATATCAAGATACATTCCCACTGCACCCCAACGAGATTCGAACCGAATCCTAGAGATGAACATTACATCTAAGCACTGTCTCACCGAACTACAGTCTCATTATCATAGGAACAACTAAAAAAAGCCACTATATATAATTTCACGTATTCATACGTCAAGACAAGTGATCTGTAGCAACCTATTTTGATATACTATTAATACCTATAAAATATCACCGATACTGTAGTATTATTTTATATATGTTGGCTGAAAAAGTTTGTATTTTCTAAACGTTTCTTTGTATAAAAAATGGAATCTACATATAAACAGTTGTTTTTCAACAGGTTTTTTAAATAACAGTTCGGTCTTTACTACACTTACTACCTCGTCTTGTAGAACCGCCATACAGGTGCCAGTCATTAGGGAAAACCCATTGCCACATAGAAGGGGAGGGTTGCGACAGCATTCAAGGCAATGAACTATTCCCGTCTTGTCGAGCCGCCAAATTGGTGCCAGTCATCAGGGAAAACTCATTGCCACATAGAAAACTAGAAATAAACCTTTGCGACATTGAAGGAGTTCAACAGGTCGTTAACCCCATATCGTCATGGAAATAACCAAAAGGGAAATTCAGGTCAGACGGAAATATACTGGCACCAGGTATGAGTCACCAGTGAAAACCCAGGGGGAGTGTTGCGACATATCACGCAATGATTACGTCATACAGCTCGGGTTCAAAGGTCAAATTGGGGCCATACGCCACCCTAGCTACTCACGTTGTAATCCACATCACCATCATGCCAGGGAATGCCATGAAGTTTGTCATTTATATAGTCGGCTTGTTTTTTAGAGGCTGGGAACTTTTTGGTACTCGTAAGGGTTTTTTGAACACCTAAAGTAATAATGGGGAAATGTGTAACATACAAATAAAAAAATTGGTTCCTTGACAATAAACTCTTTGTCATCGTCGATGTGGTTCTGGAAATCCATAATGAAGTCGATTATTTAAGTGACTAGGAAATGGAACGGGACGTCACTTATATTAACTCCCAAAATCAGCCACAATGTGTCTGTCCTTGTCTATGATGATGATGTTGGCGAATTCGCCGTACACGATACAGTTGATTGTTTCAATGAGTGTCCGGAAGAAGCTTTAATTCAATGCTCAAAGATACATGCTGCGTCAAATTCCAATGCGAGGTCATGTAGGTGGATATATTTGCTGTGAGGTCAAAAGCCATTAGATGTTTTGACGAGTTTTTACACGAATGTGCTACAACTACATTAACTAATAGACACCATTATGATACCTAATGACGCAATTTTTTTTACATATCCCTTTTTTTCTTTTAATGTCTTGAAAAGGTGTATTTAAATTTATGTTCAATTTTTGGGGAAAGGAAAAGTGGCAGACCCCGGTGTACATGCAATGGTTTTTGTACCAAGCTGTATTATCAAAGTCAAATAGGAACCCCAGGTTAGATTTTTTGTCGAAAAATATTTTTTTTAGCACCATGTCTTACTACCTGTTCGGGTTGTACGCTTATGTAATAATTGCACTAACGTTTTTAGAGAGCGAATAAGCTTAGGTATATTTAGAGGAAGTGTACCCACATTTGCGTGGATGGAGAATGGAAAAACATTTTGAAAAACTACTCTCAGTATACCCGATCGAGATTCGAACCTCGAGCTCCCCATCATCGGCAGTCTAGTCTACTGTGAGAGTGATGCCTTAGATCATGTGGCCACCGAAACGGCTGGAATATAGCAGTTCGACAACTTAGCTCACTGGTTGCGACTTCATACTGATTTAAGGGCATAATTTAATTAAAAAGAAATATTATTGAAGTGCACTATTTCTAATAGGGCTGACATACAGCTGTGAAGCATCGAAGCCAGTAATACGATCCTCAATAAAAGGTTTTTAATCCTAAAGAAGCCCGTGACAGCTATGGACCATATTTGTAAAATAACCAATCGTTTCTTAAATAGCGTGGGATCTCTCTATAGTACATCTGTGAACGCGTCTCAGAGCTCAGGAAGGTGGATCTGCTAGGTGTGCCGAGTTGATTTATCTTGATGATCAGTGGCTAGTAAATGTTAATTTATAGTCCCATTTTCACAGGAAGGTCCTTATATGACAGATATAAAAGATACTAGATCTTCTGTCACGTATCCATACGTCAAGTCATGTTTTCTGTAGCTGTAGTTTTTTTTATATAAATAACATACTATATTTTTTATAAATGTTTTTAACGTATAGGAATGTTTGACCGTGAGAGATGCAGTATATAGTTCTGTCACCGTGTATGTGATCGTAGGAACAGTTCCCCTTTCGGGAAAAAAAGTCCTATGGTGCCACCAGGTATCAAAACCGGGACTTTAGGTCAGTAACCAGGGCCGCTGAGTACCAGACCAAGAGGCACGTCAGTAGATACCATTGATACTTTACTTTATGGCACTAGGAGCTCGAGTCATTGCCGCACTTACAAAAGTACACCACCTATCCCTATCTTGAACTAGTTATAGCCATCCCACCTCATTACATCCTATCCCTATCCTGAGATAGTTCTATCCAGTCCACCTCATTACACCCTATTCCTATCTTGAGCTAGTTCTATCCAGTCCACCTCATTACACCCTATCCCTATCATTGAACTAGTTCTATCCAGTCCACCTCATTACACCTTATCTCTATCCTGAAGATAGTTATATCCAGTCCACCTCATTACACCCTATCCCTATCTTGAGATAGTTCTATCCAGTACACCTCATTACACCCTATCCCTATCTTGAACTAGTTATATCCAGTCCACCTCATTACACCTTATCTCTATCCTGAAGATAGTTCTATCCAGTCCACCTCATTATACCTTATCCATATCTTGAGCTAGTTATATATATTCCACCTCATTACACACTAGCTCTTTCAGGTATATTCTAGTGTTATTCTCCCAACTACGTCTAGGTCTTCCCAATGGTCTCTTCCCATTGGGTTTACCAGTCAGTATCCTGAACATGGTTCTAGAATCACCCATTCACACTGAATGTATTGTCCACTGTAATCTACGAGACTTGATTATCCTAACAATGTCGTGTGATGAGTACAGGGTGTGCAACTCGTCATTATGTAACTTACTTAACTCCTCAGTAGCATCAGCTCTTTTGACCCAATATCTTCCTAAGCACCTAAGCTAGATATAATATAGCACGTCTGGGCTACATCATTTGTAGTCCAGTTTGTGTAAAGATTAGCCAGTACTACTATGCCGTTGAACAGAGGAGGCCCGAATGTACTAATCGTACATCCTTTCCGTGGAGACTCTTGCCATGTCCCGATGAGATTAGCTAAAGCCTATCTAACCAAACCCTAGTGACTGATGACAATGAGGTTATTCCCTTTTAGGGAAAAATACCTAAGGTATCAGCTGGGCTCATAGCCAAGTGCAGTGAGAACTTCACCATGGGGCCGGTTATTATTTAAGGCAAGATACTACGTTTTACAGCCATAAAGAACAACCGGTAAAGTTATTGATTGTTTTGTTAATCTAGATTTTACATTTCTCGGTAGCAGGCGTAATTTCAACAACTTACTGACCGTTTATTGTTACCTGTAAAATGACACTAATTATATAATAAATGTTTTCAATGTTACTGCAAAAAAATTGTATTTTCTAAGACCCTCTTTCAATTCAAATTGTGCTGCATTTTGAATCCACAGTAACTTTATTGATGAATGCAACTACCAATGAGTGAGCTGAGTCAATCACGCAAATTTCGCTGGCAAATTTTTGTGAGGACTTGTAACGGGAAATATCAGGTGCCTGTTTCACAAAGAATAGGTTAGGTTAGGTAAAGTTTGATCAAGTTGAGTTTGGTCGAATTATATCAAGAGAGGGTGAACCGATGGGAACAAAAAAAAAAAAAGAAGAAGAGCGAAAGTAAAGAAAGAGAGATCCCGACTCACAGCGGCAGAAACACCTGTCGCATGCTGAGTGCTCACCTCCCTGAGCAGAACAATGCCGTGGCCTTGGGAGGGGGGTCGGGACGTGATCTGATTACAGTGTCTCCTCTCCTGAGAGGAGTGCCCCAAGGCAACGAGAGGAGAGAGCGATAGACTCCAGTTCACACGCGTCATCATCTTCATAGGTCGTGGGCTCGTGGTTTCCACCCGCCCAGGAACTGCCCCGCTCGACTTTTATTCCCGGGAACGTTGTTTTGTTGCAATGAGGTTAGGGAGGGATTTTTGATGATTTAATCTTCTATGACCGGTCGGTTGTGTGAATATCATCATACATTTATACTGTCCTGGGGATTATAGAAATCTGGTGTGGCTAAATTATATGTTTGTGACAGAATGTTTGGATTGTCCGCTTAGACTAGAGACTAGGAAGGGAAGCATTTAAAATATATAATTATATTGTTGTTGTTGTTGATGAGGCGATTGCTATCGTGACTGGTAACAATTTTCCCACTTCAGGCCTTGTGAACGGTACAAGGCGATTGTTTAGTTTTGAGATATAATATTTGGATGATCTATGACAAGGGGTTTCAAAAACTTTCCAGGCTGAAGGAACACCAGAAAAAAATACATACTGGAGCCCTCATATGTAACATATTTCACACTGATATTATGAAGATTTAATACCGAGAGCTGGATTTTACAATCATACACGTACGTACAGTACATAACAATAATAAATCATTCCGGGGTCTGGCTTCACCTTCACCAAAAGTCCTTTATTCAGATTTGAGAGATTTGATAACCCTAATTATTGATGATATTAATTTTATAGTGTTAAATACAAATAAAATATTTCCTGAACTTGCTTCTTGGAGCCTGAAATAACTATGGTGAAGCCCAAGGACTTCGTGGAGTGCAGTTTAAAAAACTCTATCCATGAGAGACTTCGGTGTTCTTTGGTTGATGCATGCTGATTTTGATACGATTTTTGGTGGATCTGGGGGACCTGTTGTCATCGGCAGGCCAGTCTATTTAGACACCCTTTCATTTCCTTACACTGTTCAGTGGGATGTCTGTGCTTGTTCTACAGCCGATACACCCTGTTAATGGTGAGATGACAGGTGAGATGAGAACTAGTCGCTCGTTTTCAGCTATAAGACTCGAGTGGTATTTTATTTCCATCAGGGCTACTGCAGAGAATATTGTTTCCCACAAGTATGGAGTTACAATTATTGGAAGATGAGTATGTGTTGCCCTGCGGCAGAGAATAATATGTTGTTTTATTTGCAACCCAAACCTGCACACATTGTTTGAGGTCAAATGTATGACGTATGATACCATCTTCATCTATTAAGTCTATTTCCACGTGTGATTTATCTTTGTGGTTTTTAACGTCTCTTCTCTAGACTGATATAAAGCGGTGGAGGGATTTTAATCCTAATTTAAGCTTTCAAACTCCAATATCTCCACAATTTGAGCTTTCAGTACGAACTCACACACATACTTGTTCGTCTTAGGTCCTTCATGAATTCAAACCAATGGCTCCTTATACTAGAGGTATGCTTGCGTCCATGGGGACGAACGACTGTTATTTTCAAGTCAGGTTACAGATATTAAAAATTAAGTTCAATTTTAACGAACATTTAATGCTCAGCTACCTCTCACTTTTACTCAATATATTCAATAGAAAGGATTTTCTTTCAAGTTGTATCATAGTTTCTAGCTTATTACAACGTAGATCCCTTTGTTACCGTTCAAGGTCATGTTACCTAAACCTCTTACCACGTGGTTTCGGAGTGATTATACCAAATTACAATCACAGCACAAGCTTGTGCCTGGTACGATCTCTATCGATTCGGACCAAATTACTTTGTGGTCTAAGATTTGAATCATTTCAATCTGTGGTTTGCGCCCACAATTTGGGCGCAGAGGTAGTTTCACACGCGTTGATCATTGGGAACCTTATGATTGGCGAATGAATCTGTTAGAGTGTTCAAGTGAATTTTGAATTGTTTTTAGAATGCTATATTTTGAGTCGGGAAACCATTGGTGGCGTTACCGATTAACAATCTTTTGTTTGAAAATAAAAATTGTTGGGAACTTCATTGATGTTTTATTGTTATTGTTATAAAAACAAATATTACATGTTTATTAAAAACTCGACCAATTGGCATTTTGTTTGTATGTCCAGGTGTTGGTTCCACGGTTACTACCAAATTCGTGGACCAATTTCAACGAAAATTATTAGCAAGGACATTCCTTGAACCTAGGCCACCTACAAGGTATACACACCAGGCTGTGCTCATTGAGAGAGCTTGAGTCCCTCAACACGGGGATTGCTACGTGCAATCCCAAGTGACAACATTTCTATCAAGCAGGGTTTTTTTTTTTTTAAAAGTTCATTTTAAAGATGGTTTTGCAAAAATTTCCTTCTTATGTCAATAAACCAGCTTTCACGAAGCTAGGTTTAGGTAGTGGCCCTACTCCCTTCCCATAAACTAACACCTCGAATGAGGCTACTCAGACTGGAAATTACAAAGTAAACGTAGTAGACAGTTGCTTTTTTTTTTTTTTTTTTNTCCTCTAGTTACTTGTCTGAAAAGGTTTGTTCAATAAAAAGGGTAAGTGGGGGTGATATGGGTGCATGAAAGCGCTGTTATCACTGATAGCTGTAACTAGCATTCCCCAGTGCCCAAGAACTCAGCCTGGCTCAAGGAGCGCAAAGAAACTCCCGTAAGGTTGAGTGTTTGGTGTATATCTTGTCTGTGACATAGGCCGAACGAAGTGTGTACATGTTTTGTTATCAATCTGATTGCCTGTTTCACTAAGACGGGCGATCAAAAGGTTTATTTGTCTGTTTAATAACTCGTCTCATGTGACTTTAATTTAAAATTCTAAGGAAGCAATCGAGTACCTAGTGAGTATTTACTAAAAACAATTGGACATATATTGCTAGAAAGGCGTGAACCATAGATATTCCCTATGCATATAAATTATAATGAATTTTTGAATATACGGGTAAAATGTTAATCTATTTTCTGTCTAATTTGATCACCAAGGAAAAATATCTCCTTCAAATCCAAGGAGAAAATATAGGATATATTTCAACTTTAAATCCAAAGAGAAATCTTAAAACTGTAGTAACGGTAAGAACATGACATAATTCTTAGCATGGTGTTTTGAATGGAGTGAGGTCTGCTGTTCACAGAACTACTAGTAAACCATTATAGCGTCATTAAAATTAACATGGCAGTAATTGTATATAACTATGAAATATTAGAAAAGGGCCTTCACAATGTTTATTTAAAACTAAAGTTTGTTAACCCATAGAGTACAAATTGTTTCACAACAAAATGTAATTTTTTTTTGTTAGCACTGCGTCTTACTTCCCGTTCGGGTTGTACACCTATGCACTAATTACACTAATGTATTAGGGATTAGCAAGATGTTAATTTATAGGAAATGCACCAACGTTTGCATGGAGAGAGAGAGAGTGTGTGGAGAAACATTTAGGAAAAACACCCTCAGTGCACCCGACTTGGATCGAACCCCGATCTCACCGTCTTAAACAGTCTAATTTAATATGAGAGTAGCACGTAAGCGGGTAATAGAATGGTAGAAATATTTCAAAACTAGCTTTAACATCTAAATGAGTTAAATAAAAGAGTCGAACGCAATCTTCTGAATCCAATGTTATAATTTAATATGGAGTTCACAACAGTCTATTTATGGGCGTTTGGTTTTTCTCACGCGCTGACGATTGGGCATAATTATCGGCGTAATGCTGTTTGTACAGTCCAATTTTAGTAGGAAGAACCTTTTGAATATACAAACTTATTTTTTGCAGCCAAAGTATATAACACGTTTCCATTTTAATAGTGCTATTTTATCAATATTGTTGACATCTGCAAATAACATTACCTGACGTATGAACACGTGAAAGTAGATCCAGTAACTTTTCTAGTTGCCAGATTGGACTGTAGTGAAGCACCCTCCATTGGTGTATCCCGGTGTAGTCCTACTCCATGTATGTGGGTGGTTAGTGGGGGGGTAGGTGGGGTGTGGGTTTGGTCTCGAAACTCTGTTAAAAGTAGTTTGAAAGGATATTGGTTGACCCTAGAAGATATTTGGGGGAGGTTTTCATGGTAAATGGAAACGTGAGTGTTGATCATGTGCAATAATATAGTTAGTTAACTAGGTTGAGAGATTATTTTAGTTTTTGAATCATTATTTATGTTTGCAATTTTTAATAATGTGTTTACCTGCTTCAGTGGACGAAACTTTTAAGACACCACCCTCGCTACTGATTGGCCTGTTGATGACGAGGAGATTGGGGTTCGAGTCCTCTTAGTCGGGTATACTGATGGTGGTTTTACCTAAATGATTTCCAACTCTCTTTCCACGAAAATGTGGGTAGATTACCTCAAAATGTTTCCTTCCTTATTCATATCTCATAATAATTATAGTATTTGCGTATAGATTGAACAAGTAGTAGGACGCTGCGATAAAAAAAAGAATTATATAAGCGTCCCCCTTCTTCCTCCCCCCTTTCATGATGATCGATTTGTCATGAGAATTTAATAATCAGATTAACAATATTTTCTTCAAAAATATGTTAAGATTATCCTAATTAAAAAGCTAATTAAAAATTTAAAAATGCGGCTTCTAGGTGCATACGAACCCCCTTCTGTTCACCTATGTTAAAAATTTCAGATCTCTACGTGCCGTAGATTTGGCTGGGCATCGCACACAAACAAACAAACAAACAAACACTTTCTTTTATTAATATATAGATAGCTGTAATTGGATTTTGGTAGGAATAAAGTTTACTTTGCGTGGTCGACGTTCCCGTTGTTTACTCTGTAAGGTAGCAAGCTTACCTTGCATGATTCCATTATTATTAGCACCGCGTCTTACTACCCGTCCTTGTTATACGCACTTAAGCTAATGTGTAATGATAGAGTGATTGGGAGATGAAATGAAGGACCTACAGCTTAACGTGGAATCAGAACCACGGTGGAGGCCTGGCATTCCTCACATTCACAAGTTGTGATTAATATACATCTTGTCATAAGTGAAGGGAGGGTTTGGCAATCAGAGGGCCAAGGATTGAACCCCGGACCCGTAGCACAGAAGTCTGACACTTCACCCCTAAACCGCCAGTTCACCTACATGGTTTCACCATGGCTCAACTTATAAGGTAGCGCCATAGTGTATTACATTAAGGTAATACTGCTTTCTGTCTGAGTGAAGGGAGTGTAGGCCACCTGCAATCATAACATTTTACTATATATTATAATTATTGTTTTATAAGTGTTGAAAATAGATATCAACAGTGACAGCTGTAGATTTATTTGATCGTATAGCATTACTGACTGTGAGATACATTACATCCAGTTCTGTCCCCTGTATGTAGACTATCAGCCGCTCTGGTGGCACAGAGCGTTACCCAGAGTACACCACGAGAGGTTGTCTACACGTCGCGTCGTACCCACAACGAGATGATGGCTATGAGGGCGTAAAGCACGTGGTAGTCTTAAACCTAACTAAAACCTAATTTAACAACCCCTGGCGACCGTTGGGATGACTCCCCTTGAGAGACCCAAGGTACCAGCCGGGAATTGATACCTGTACACCTGGGTCCAGAGCCAGGTGCACTGACCACTACACCACGGGGCTGGATCTAGCTATTGATAACATGACTTGACGTATGAACTTTTTTATCAGGTAAGAACCTTGCTTAGGAAGTTGTACTATCTACTACTGATAATAGCGAGACTATGGCGCTGGAGGGGAGGACACGGTTCTCCCCAAACCTCCTAGTCCTCCGTTGAATGGCGCTTGGGGGAGGGGGGGATGAACGTCACGTCACGCTCCAAGACCGGAAACCGAGGCTCGGGTGTCAGCTATTCGATCCCTGCCCGTTATACCTTGTGCAGCGACAGACATGAGGGTTCCCAGGGGATCAATGGTGGGCAAAGGAGAAACTTCCTCTTACAGCCCTCAGAATGGCTCGACTCTTTGAAAGATTGATCGATCGAGATTAGAGCCATGGTCAAATGGTGTAAGGAGGTTGTATTCAACTCGGGGTTCGCCAACACATATAAGAGGGTACGTAAAATTATACACTCTTTATCTTACAGTTAGGTCTGCATCTGTCAACGGGACCAGCATCCTCCTCCAGTTCAATCTGTCAGTAATTGCTCCAGCCCCTCTCAACTGCCGACTGTTTGGCATCGTACGTTTAAACGTAAAATTATACATATAAATATATTTTTATATATACACATATGTGTGTTACATCCCCATGTGTGAATATGCCCATTTCGAGAATCGGACAAATTTCTGCCCATTCTGTGAACTGGTCTATCCTGACCATTTCACGAACGTGCAAAAAATAGTTCATTTCATGAATTGTGCAGTCCGGTTCATAAACTGGCCATTTCATGAACTGGACGAGCTTTTTGCCCGCCCCGTGAAATGGACAAGCGAAGAAAATATATTAAAATGAATTTCAGTTAAACTTGTAGTAGGGACCTAGGTAGTACCATAAGTTCCAGTTAATAAAACGGGCAAGAGTTAATACAATTTTCGCCCAGTTTGTGAAATGGTTAAGCGGAGAAGCCATCTCACGGAATGAGCAGAAATGTGACCGATTCATGAAACGGGCAGTTTCACTATTGGGGTATAACATATATAGGTCTCATTTAAAACTGATGTATTGTTTCATTCATTATTTGGATGTAGTTTATCTCAGATGTAGATTATTGTAGAAGATGTACAACTTGCATTATGAACCGACAACTTTGGGGATATAAACTTGAAGAGAAATTATATCTGGAGGTACGATAATTTAAAAAAGTTTTACGATTCATTTGTAATCACTGTACACACTTAAAATAAAATGTGGTAATGTAATAACACATATTTTATCAATGTTGGTGTAGATTATTTTTATAATATAGATATTCTTGTTTTTTTTTTTAAAAAAAGTTGATCTCGTATTATATTCTTTGAATTGAAAAATGACACCTGCACACGGTAATCAAGCCTGGGACCTTTGGCTTAGTACGCCAATGCTTTTAACACTGATTTATCCAGGAGTCATCCCGTTTGAATGTTACCAACAATTCCTGTGAGCAGTTCAACAATGTAGTGAACAAATATACCATCGGGAAATGCGTCAACTATTCTCTGAGGGGCTCATACACAAAAACGTGTGAGGTATCTGTTGTTTGCCATAGTACTTCTGGACAGTATATATGAATTATACACAAAACAATTATGGGTGACAAAAGCCCAGAATAAGCAATGCTTCAATATGCGTTATAATATATTCTTTCTATTATATAACAACCATTTTATAAATTTTGTGTTTATAGAATGATTTTTTAAAACAATCTTTCTATCACCGATGTCCAGAGAAACCAATTGGAACGAGACACTGTGGAGCAGCATAGCTGCCCTAAATGGAAAATGAAAAGAAAGAAAAGACTAACCGCTTCAAATTTCAGAGAAATATGCCATTTAAAACCCTTGACATAAAGGAAAAGCACAGCTATCGTATGGCTCTGTAGGTACAAAAGCCATGCCATATGGCATAGATAATGAGACGTTTCCAAAAGCTATGATGCAATTAGAATTGAATATAAAGGTGACTGTGGATTTTTTGTTGACCAGGAAACCTTTTCTCGCAGCGAATCTAGGTAAATATAGTGACGTAATGAGAAATATGAACTATGAGCACCAAAGTTGTGTATATGAAAAATTGTATTAAGTGTATACCAAAAATTAATTTACTATTTCGGATGGTCTTGTGAGTGACACTGAAATAGTTTAAATCAAATGTCCTATTACTGTGTCTGATTGAGAACCTTTCAAGCACTGTAGTGAACAGAAAGGTACAACCAAATACCTAATTAATACATGTAAAATGCATATAATATCATAGTGGCGATTTAAAAGTTTGTTTCAAACTAACTTTAAAATATATCATCCTATGTTCACTTTCACTGGAATGTCAGTGACGGAAAGGTTGGGGTTCGACGAGTCTAGCCAAGTGCAACGAGAGTGATTTTTATTTAATTTTGTTTCTAATCTCTTATATTATTATTATTATCAGCACCGTGTCTTACTATCCGTTCGGGTTGTACGCACTTACGCTAATGTGTAATGGTAGGGTGACTGTGAGATGAAATGGAGGACCTACAGTTTAACGTGGGATACATTCCCCACATTCACAAGTTGTGATCAATACACGTCTTGTCAGAGGTGAAGGAAGGGTTTGGCAATCAGATAAATCTGTGCTGGGACTAAGGATTGAACCCCGGACCCCCAACACAGAAGTTCGACACCTTACCCCTAGACCACCAATCTCTTATATACGAGCGTATAACCCGAACGGGTAGTAAGACGCGGTGCTAAATATTATTATTATCATCTTATATATGGAATTATAGATGCACTACTTTAAACAATTTCATTCCTTACCCTTACTCCAGCCCATGTACTAAAGTCCAAGCCTATACATAAATAGCCACTTTAAAATTTATCTTTTCTATTCCAGATTAGATTTGGTGATTATGTTGACGACAAATTGAAGATAATGTTTGTGGTGACGGCTTGACCACACTCTCCGGAGAGACAGTAATAACCTGGAATTATTTTTAGTCCTTTTGTCGTATTTTTGTTGCTCTTCCTTTTTATAAAGCTGAAAACTTAATGACTCACCGACAAATAAATGCTTCAAGCATTATTATAGTTTTCAAAGTAAGCGTGTTTTATCACCCAATATATCACATTCCGGTGGCCTAGACAAACCGGGTGAGGGGTAACATAGCCCATGGCAGGGAGCCGGAAGTGGAGATGAGAGCGAGCTTGTTCCACAGGAAGTTGTAAGCTGGCTGTTTCCTGAGGGAGAACGCCACCTGTTGTTACTCCTTGCAAACACTGCACTCACTACAGGCCGTGCACAAACTCTGGTACTTTTTATTCAGCACTGCTTCAGGCTAATCGCTCACACTAACCACGCTAATTGAATAGGGGTGATGAAGGTAGAAATGCATAGGAAATGTACACGCATTTTTGCGTAGGGAGAGTGGGAAACCATTTAACGAAAAACACCCTTTGTACATACGACCAGGATTTGAACCCCGATTTCACCACCACCGGCAATTTAGTCTGACATGAAAGTTACCACCGGTGAGGATAACTCTTTTGCTAGTTGAAGTAATATAACTAAATAAAACCATAATTATTTTAATCCGAGTCTTACTACACATCTGGGCTATACACATTTAATTGCTCTAATGTATAAGAAAGGTATAATTAGGAGGAAACGTGTCAACATTTGTGTATGAGATAGTGGGAAACCATTGATGAAAAAAAAACACCCTTAGTACAGCCAGCTAGAATTCGAACCCTGAACTCCCCCAAAACCATGGGGGCGAATCAAGACAAGAGCGTGGGGGAGGGGGGGGCGCTCCCCCCCGTCAACATTTAAGATGTCATTAAAAGATATGACAGTTAAAAGAACAGAAAGCTTGAGTTTATATTTGGAGTGCGTAATAAATGAAACTTTAAAATTTTTGTGCTAATAAAAATAGTTTTTATCACAACAAAAGTTCACTTTAAATTAACCTAATGTGATATCTTTGCTTATTTAAAATACCTTTAATTTTACAAGATAATTTTTACTTAATTTTAGAACAGTATATACTTTTACAAATTAGAACTATATTCTGCGGATTTTAATAGACATTATATCTACATTTCATGTAAATTAAGCAACAATATTTATGTATGTGTACAAGATGTTGGCTTAACTACACTTACTCCCTTAACTTGTTTATGTTTAAATTTATTTTGTAATAATTTTTATTATTATCATTAAAATTGCAACTATTAATAACACATATTATTATGTATAATATAAAAAGATCTTTAAAATAATTTCATTTCAAATGACGCGCTTTAAACAAAAGTGTTAAATAGCCCCACACGCAAAACGTGTTGGTTTGACTTAGTGGTAAATTTTTGAGCTCAATAATTAAGAAATAAAAAGCTATATACATATTATGGAGTAACGTTGGCATTCAATTGTTCGAGATTTGAATTCCGTCTATTTTGTTTAGTTGAATAACTAAAAAAATATTTATTTAATATTTAAACTTATCTCAAATTTCCAAATTTCGAGCTTTACCCTTAATTTGAGGTCTACTCTCAAGTTGAGTGCTACATTGGAAAAACTACTTTCAAATTTTGAAGGGTTTTGCCATCAAAATTTCACAGAGGCTCCCTTACTTACAGAAATCCTGGATCTGCCCCTGCATCACTAAATAACAAGACTATATAGATGAGCTCGACATTTAAACAACGTGTCCACCGATGCGGGCTGGACAAAAAGTAAGAGATGCAATGTTTCTAAAAGGATCATAAACCAGGGCCATGTCGAGGGGGGGGGGAGTCTAGATTCACTGCCTCTCCCTTTTCTATAAAGTATTATTAATCATAAATTTTTCTATTTCTCCTAAATGTCTAGGCTAATGCTAAGCAAATCCCCCCACTGAAATTGACGATCTTTTAGCGAGATTTTGCGCTGCTTGTACAAACATTGACACCGGCATGATGCAGTTACAAACCAGCATAGTGTGAGACGATTTGCCACCCGTCTTGAAATGCACGGTAATCATTTTGGACAGGTCACTTATGTTCCTAACTTACCACCTAAAGTTAAAAATATAAATATATTAAGCAGTTTTATACTTTAAGTATTGCATCTTAAACCTCAGCCCCTTTCCCCCCCTCAAATTAAAACAAAATTTGGTTATTTTAGTGTCGATGTAAAAGTATTATTTTACAGAAAAGAATGAAGTGTTTTACCTTAACAGCTAAGCGATAGTTTTATTAGTTTAGTACCACAAAGGTGGATAAAAAATAATTATTGTACTTTTTTTTTGTGCTGTGACTAATGTCTAATGTGACTAATGACTAATTGTGGATGCAAAATAGTAGCATGTTAAAAAATTTTTTATTTGCGGGCTCAGCTCAAGTATTTATTAAAACAGCCACCGTGCATATCAAAACAGGTTGCATTACACACAAGTCACCGATGTTGCAAAAATTTGAAACTCTTAGATGATATACAGTAGCCCCATGGCTTCTTTGGTGTTGACTGACAGTTCACAGCTGACTTCAGACAGTCAACATTTAGATATATACCTAAATTTTGACTGTCAGAAGTGATAGCTGCTAAACACATGTTTTTTCAGATCATATGGTTTGGCGTAGGGATACATAATTTGGTCTGGTAAATTTTCAAAGCCATCAGCACCAAAGAAGCCATGGCGCTACTTTAGTTAATAGTTAACGTAAAGTATCGCAACAGATACAGACAAAATAATACAATATGGTTTCCAAAAGGTTAATATTGAGTATTGTTCACATCATACATTAATAAGGGATTAGGATTATTTAAAGCAAGTCATGTTCTAGAATTAACTGAAATTAAAGATGAAAATACAACTTTATTAATGTAAAATCGAAAGTTGTAAGGCAAACGTGTGTTGGTTAAACAGCTTATGGTGTTAAACATTATATTTGGTATAAAAAGCAATGACAAGATCATATTGCACAAAGTAGGTGTATGCCATATACTACAAAGTAGCAAGGCCCTACTAATGTGTATTGATAGATATACTTTTATTATTTATCATTTGGCCCATACTAAACAATTATTTACAAATTGGCAATAACAAAACCTAGGATTAACTATAAATATGGATATTAACAGATCTACTAAATTACTTCTGTTGCCTATTTGAACCCAATTGTCTCGCCTTTCTTCACTTCATTCATATAAAGGAAAATGTAAAATGTTGTTTTTATTAGGGTTTTTATATTGATTTGAACATCCTAAATTATAACTACTCTTATTTAATATTGTAATGCTATTTACTTGATTCGTTTTTTATCGAAATTAACATATTTAAACATTTTTGGCACATCAATAAGCGAACATTAGCTGTGTGTTTCAGCAATCACCTTCATTCGAATGTTTCAAGATTCTGCCACTACCAGCGCCACACACATAAACACACTGTGCTTATAGGCTATGTGCGCCAGTGCTGGTGGCGTGACTCGTGATGACTTTGTAAGTTATTGCAGGGTAGATCCAAGCGGCATCATGTTTACAACAATCAAATACTCGAAAATCCGAGAACATAACTCAGCATTTCTCATAAACTACTTGGACAATCACAGTAGTTTTTTCAGAATTTGTTATAAAAACATTAAAGGACATGAGGATATTATTAAAATTCCCATTTCTAACTGGTTTGCTTTGAAAAAAAAAAAAAAAAAAAAAAACAAATNAAGGAACTACAATGAGGTTTTTATTGCAGACATATTTTATCTCTGTGTTCAAGTTTTTTCCTAATTGAAATAGATGGATAGTATAGGTGTACAAAATGATCATCACGAACGGGATTTTATTTTGATAAAAGATCAATTCCTCTAACACAAATACTTTTCACAGTATTGTGTATTTAGTTACTGTTTAGGCCCTTAGGTGTGAAACAGAGATGATATGAAACCTACTTATGTCCTGGTTATATGAGTTAATGAAACTCTTATTAGAGGAGGTACTTTAGATAACAAATACTCATAATTATATTCAAACAATGACTTTAGAAACGTTAATTCAAATCTTAGCTCGGTGCACTAAATATGTATTTTTGTTTTTACATCCTCCATGCAAATACAGGTGTATTTCTTCTTAGTTAACCTCCCATTCACTGATTTTGGGACAAATTCGTTCATGATTTTTTGATGTTGAGGGAACTAATTAGAAATATTAAACACTTGCGATGTCTAAAACCCGAGTCAAAATTGTAAATAAAAAAATTACAATATTTAAAAACTTCTAGTCTTATTTTACAACACATTGATTTATATAATTTTCTATTCTGGGACAGACAATGCAAGAATATTTTCTAACTACAGATATAAACGCTAACACATTTTCAAGCCAGCAACAAATGTTTGACCAATAAACAGAACACCAAATGACACCACTGCTACATGGCTCGCATTGGTGAAGAACTGCAGTATTCCATGAACAGGAGCCGATGTAAGGGACAGACAAATCAAAGCAGTGCTCGAGACAATATGTGCTGGCAGTACTAGCGTCTTCAACATAATCTTGCAGAAGGCGAAGAAAGGCTGGGTGCAATAACATCTGTTGGAACATACTTTGTATTCAATGAGCCAATTTTATTTAGGCCTAAGATTTAAATTTTTTAAATTTTAACATCTCATTTTGCATATCACTAAAAATGAGAATAACTATTGATATTAACAAACTATCTCAAATTAATATACTCAGATTGGATTTTTAAAGGTTTTTGTTCATTTTATCTTTGTGTTTGATGGCTGGCATAATATTTTATATCAGTAGAAAATATCTTGATATTTTATAAGTAGGGTCAATTGATAGAAAAAATAAGACTAGTTTGAATAGTTATCTAAACGATAATACAAACATATATTAACATAAACGCTCCAACATTCAGCTATAAAAAAAATAATTTTTTTAGTAAGGAGGCATCATTTTAAATTTCAACTAAAGCAAACCAGTATAATCGTAGTTAATATAAATAATGCAAGAAGTAAATGAATGACCTTGATGTAAAAAGACAATTCAATTTCGTTCAAACCCGCTTTGTTGGTTGAATGGTGTACTCAAACGTGCCATTCTCGCCATAAAATGGACTGACAATGACAGGGAGACCGGGTTCGAATAATGGTCGGGTGTACTGAAGGTGATTTTTCACTCTACCTCCACACATATGCGAGTAAGCTTCCCTAAACTCTACCATCTTCATTCCTAGCACAATAGCGTAATTAGTACATACACATTTCTATACATCCAAACAGCTCATAAGATTTGGTGGCAGAAAGATTGTTCAGTTGAACTTCAGTAAAACCTTGTTAGACCAAGCCCTGGTCATTGATAATTTGAACACAGTTTTTGGAAAATGGGGAGTGGGAGGAACAAACTAAGTCAATTGAAATATGTTTTATTGGATAACAAACTCAAAGTTAAAATATAATTGTAAGAAACAATGATAGTAAAATAAATTAATACTTGATATTTATCTGTTATAGTCAACAAAATGTGTTTTCCTCTAGCTAATAATAATTACAGTACTGTAAAAAGATTTCCTGTAAATATAAAACTACAGAACATATGTGTTAAATATCAGTCAAATTAATGAAAATTTTTATAAAACTTTATTAAATTGTAACTTAGATCTGTGAAAATACTGTCTCCTTCTGTATTCTACCGGTTAATCTGAGTTTTTGCTAAGCTGAAAAAGCTTTGGTTCCCAATTAGTTAGGATAAGCGAAGTTCTACTGTATATTGATATAAAGTTGAAAAAGGTGCAAGTCACATGGACAAATCTTCCTAGCATGACGTGAAGTATACCTGCGTAGGATATAAAGCGTGAAGATGTCCACGGCACAAACTCGCCGCTTAAGTGAGAAAGTGCCAGCAGTCCAGGAGCTCCAAACCCACAACAGCTCAGCAACAAAGATTAGAAAGTAGGACATTGTGTTGTCAGTGTGTTTTCGAGGGTTGTTGCATACAAGTCCTGCCAATCAATCAACCGAGTAGAAATACCAGGATACACAGATACTTTGGAAAGCATGGCTCGAATTAGAATATGTTAAAAAGGTCATAATTTTGAAACTATAAATATATTTTTAGTAAAATCCAACAACCCACAAGATATTAAAAGTGTATACCAATGTCTTATTTTGGGTTACTATGTGAACATTAATAAATGGATCAGAAAATGATAAATACATTTTATTTATTTCATTACATTGTTTAAAGAAGTGTTTCAAGTTATTTAAATTAAATTGCTTAATATAATGGGAATAAACCATAATGAAACACAAAAAACTGAAAAAAATAAAATAAATGCCTATATTAAATTTGAGCTTTCAGTGGTGGGAGAGTTACCATTTCAGAACTCATTCACTGATATAATCCCGTAGCTGTGTAAACATTTCAAATGTAAAGCTTGTTTTTGGTATATTCTATATAGTATCGGAGAACAAAGGGTATTTATTGAAATGAAACAAGCAAAAAGAGTCAAATAATTTTGTTATTTACTACAAGATTTACTCACCCTCTTACCTTTTCTCACAAAAATATAAATAGTTATATAAAAACCATATTGACATATTATGTTAACATTCAAGTGGACCCCTCCTAAAAATAGAACTTTTTATGCCGTTGGTTATTTGTATATGTACAGTATGGGGCCTACACTGATTTATTAATTCTGTTATCGATTTTCAAAAACCATTATTTTTGGATTTGGTGGCATTCACAATGTCTGTTATATAGTGCATCAAAATACAAAAACAAAGCTTCATTGTATATTTATTGGTAAGCTAAATGAATTAATCAAAAACCCGAGCTAATTAGTTTGGATTTATGATGTATTGACTGTATTAAAAATACACCATAGTACAATAAACTCTCGACTATTCGCGGGCGGATTATCTACTTTGCAGCTTAACCATGGCATCACCAGCAGCAAGACATAACTTTTTGAAAAACAGCGTTGATAGAGAATACCAACCGATTGTTTTACTCAATAAATCCCTAGGGAAGATGATGGCTTGAGAGGTAAAAGGTTTATAAGGGAGGGGGTAGGGAGACCTTTCGGGGTTGTATCGGCTTAATTATCTGGAACAGGAAGATGACAAGGTCCTAACTGACAAGCTGATGCTATGGGATAAAGAAAAGAGAAAACAGCTGTAATGAAGCAAAGGACTAATACATACGTTTTTAAATTATGCATATGTACATTGATTTAAAGGTTTTTTTTTGTACTATCTTAGTATATGAAATATAATGATGTGTTCATAGACGCAGTCACGATGGGTGAGTACTAGTTTGAATTGAATGTGCTACTATCTCTTGTTTTACAAAATATGTGGATTATCCACGATTTTGATTTATCCGAGGAACTCGGCCCCTCAATTACCACAGATAATTGAGATTTAACTGTATTATGAATGTATTTAGTCACAACTCATATATATTCTATGCTGTGCGACTAGCAAAATTAAATAATTATAATTATTTACAACAGGCCTATGGTATAACATTAAAATTCTGTGAAAAAAGCCAAAATATTCACATATATATGTCTTAAGGTATTCTGATTGAGTAATTCCAGGAAAAACTTTCACAAGATATTGGATATTTTATTTTTATATGTTTATTAGATACTAGTATTGAAGTAACTGATGTTGCTTGGGAGAAATATTTTAGGGTAAAAAGAGTAAAAAAAAGTAGGTTTATATTTAAAAAGAACAGTAGACAGGGTAAGTTAAAAGGTTAAGTAAACCGGGTAAAAAGTATGAAAAGAGTATTAGTGTATGGCAATAAAAGTATGAAAAAATAGCAAAAAGGTTAAAAAGGGTTGCAATTAAATCCAATCAAGATTATTTTATAATTTTTTTTATCACATTTACCCTGTTCACCCCATTTACACTTCATGGCCCTTTTGCCGCTTTTTAATATTTTGATTTATTTTACCTCTTTTATTTTTATTAGATTTACCTTATGCCTTTTTTAAAATCACTTTTAAAATTTTGCTCTGTTGTGCCCTTTTCGGCAATTTCAGCTCTATTCAGATATTTTTTGCAACTTTATCATCTTTGGTCTCATTGCCCCTTTTTTATTAGATTTACCTTTTTCCTTTTTGGCCTTTGTACATTAACCACACAGCTTAGTTCCGGGGAAATATTTTAGGTTAAAAAGGTTTACAAATGGAAAAAAGGGCATAAAGAGTAAAATAGATGAAAGAATTAAAAGGCTAAGAAAACCAAAAGGGGTAAAAGAGCAAATAGTCAAAATTTTAAAATTCCACCTTTCAGGTTCACATATTTGTGCACAGCCCTCTGCGTGTGGTAGATATCGCACAACACTCATGACAGACAGATAGACAAACTTTTCATGTTATTAATATAAGACCCGCCTCGGTGGCGTAGTTGGCTAACGCGCTTGTCGTGTTGAGCTCAACCGCCGAGGACGAGGAGATCAAGGTTCGGATCTCGGTCGGGTGAACTGGGGGAGGTTTTTCCTAAATGGTTTTCCACCCTCCCTCCACGCAAATGTGGGTTCACTTCCTCTAATTCAACCTTCCCAATTCCTAATCCATTAGAGTAATTAGTACTTAAAGCGTATAACCCGAACGGGTAGTAAGACACGGTGCTAAATAAATATAAATATTAATATAAGCTTAGATCAATGGTTCTCAACCTTTTACGGCTCAGTCCCCTTTTTAGAGTAAATACACTTACACTTACATGACAGGAGAGAGGGAGACCACTTAAGAAAAACCACACTCAGTTCATCAGGACAATATTTTAACCCCAACCAACCCTTCACCCGCAAACCTGTCTAAATGAGGATGACATTTAGAACGTGAGTCACTGGTGCAGGCCAAGAAGAGTAAATGTTAGATTTATTTTTGTGAATATACATTTTATAATTGTGATAAGATTAATATTTATACTGAAGCCTTACATTAGAAATACCCCTTTTCTCTCTCTTTCTTTAAGAAAAAATTTCTTGGTATTCATGTTATTAATTCCTTTCACATGTTTCTAACCAAGGTTAATTCATCTTTGTGTGGATACACTTGATAACAGCATTTTTTTTAATGTCCATTACTGTTTCCAGCCTGTGGGCTGGATCAGTTTTTTATTCGAGCCATATATTTTCCGCTACCGGCTTGCTAGGTCAGTCGTAGCTTCATATGCCTTATAATCTAACATAAGACTAGTACAGGAACAACATCCAGTCCCCGGTCATTAATTAATTACTGTGAAAGGGTAAACCCACCTTTCACCAATAATAACCAAGTTTTTTTTTCCACTTTTAGTAATATCTATACTAAGTTACTGTAATTGGAAATTATACTTATTCACATAAGGTTACAATAGTAGCCTTTTAATCTAGCATAGCTACGGTACTTTAAAGAATTGAGTGTGTTGGGGCAAATTTAAAAATGACTCAGATGTTCAGATGGTTATAATTCCTGCTACATTCGTAACATGGCCTGGTTTCCCCAAATGCTATGTATGCTGATGCAGGTGCATTATATCTTAGTTACTTTCTTCATTCCTACAATGTAGAGTTGAGAAATTCACAATCCTTTTGTTCAACAAACAACTAAATTTAAAATTGTTTGGTCTTGAATAAATTAATAGGAATAGCTCACCAAAGATAAAAAATAAATTCTAAACCGTGTAATGGCTTTATTGGCATGGTTATATACACTTATAAGGAAGCAAATTTATGTATAACAGACTAAATTTTATACAAAAGTCGAAAGCACTAGTCCATATATAGTGTTTTGACTGTAGGAATATCAGGAATGCCATTGTTTCTAGTGAAGTGCGAGCAGTACCAGCTTCTCTCTCTAGTGAAAGTTTCTAAAATAGCCTAATGAGTATTGACTATGGTACTTCAGGGTTGTAACTCCCACCTCTTATGACCCATCAGTGAGGGGATGTTCCAACAGTTGTGTGTGCTCGTGAACAGACACACAGTAAACAAAGGTCCACTGTTTACATTTAATTTCATTTGTGTATTGTTCAGTGTATTATACAATCTGTTAAGCAAGGTATGTAAAATATTTATTCACAAGTCATAACTATACTGCATGCACTATGCAGTAATTAGATTGTTATAGTTAATATTCACAGTACAAAAATTAATATATAATTAATATAGATTAATCTGTGTTCAAGAAATTTAATTAAAAAAACAATATTTTCCAAATAACTGACTTTTTTTTATCCCAGAAGGTATCTGCTATTTAGAGGTTTAACTGTAGTAGGGTTATGGTATTAAAAAGGCTTTTAGATGGTTATTCATTAGAAAATTGTGCTGTAACTTTACCAACAATATACTTTGAAAAGTGAGCCTTGGTCTAGGGACCTAATGAATTAGTGTACCAAATTCCATCATGTTGGTAAATTGAACTAATGATATTCAATAATTATTCTTGAGTAACAATGTTCAAAGCTCAGTGGTAGAGCATGGCTTGAATCAGGCAAATTTTGTTATTTTTAAGGGTTAGCTGATCAAAACCACGGAAGTTGGTTAATATTTCCCTTGTGTGCGAGACACCGCTATTCTATCTGTGGAGCCAATGCTGCCATTTCTAGGTGTTTTACTAAACTTGAGAAATAAAGTAAATCAACACAAGATGAATAATGACAAGTCGAGGTACCTGCTAGTAAGACCAGTAAGACCACATGGTTAGACAGGGCCTTGTATTCTGTGTGTTCCACACAAGCGTACATGCAAGTGGCACATGTGAGCACCAAACAGAGCAGGGCTGTCCATCTCAGAGGGACTGATGGGCCCAACTTCATGGTGAACATTTGTGGGTGAGTCGCCAAGTAACGGACAACACTGCTACACCAAGCTACTTTCTTACATCAACAATATAGCAACTAGGTTTAGTTGCATTATTTCATAAATAATACACAATTTTATATCTTGTAAATAGTTAGTAATGTATGGATGGTTACAAAAATATTTACATAGTAAATAATATATTTTCTGTTAAATTTAAAAACTCACACTATCACATTTTGTAATATTGGTGTTTGAATGACTGAACAAAGTATTACTAAACAAATATTTATAATTTAGGTAACAATTTTTTTATGTTGAGACAGTTGGTAGAAGTGATACAATCTAATTGACCACGCTCGCCAAAACTTGAGACACTCAGACGACGTTAAGGAGAAAACATGAGCTGGAGATCCATCGGTATAAGCCACCACTACAAGACCTCCTTTTACCTGAAAGATAAATTAGATTAAAAATGTTTCATTTTCCTTGGATAATTAATAACTCAAGTATTTCCAGTAATATTTTTGGATATTTAACAAGACCTACACTTTTATTAAATTATTTCCTCTGCCAGACCAAGCTACAGAAAGGTATACTGTACCCTATTTAAGGTAGGAGACGTGGTAAGGGGCAGCTAGCGGAAGGTTCTTTAATGCAAACATTGGCTAAACGTTACTGAAAAAGGTGTCCAGCATTCCACAATCAAAATTCTTAGGAAATAAATGAATTGAAATACTTGAATTCAATTCAATGGGGCGATTTAATTTATGGACACCTTTTGTAAGCGTCCTGTATATAATGTAAATAAATATGCATTATTTCTTTGCTATGTTTACAAATAATTATTAGATTTATTATCCACCCAATAGGTATATTTGAGATATTTTTTTTTACTATTACATAGCACATTATGCTTTTTATAAAAGGCACATACAAATCACACATGTCAAAGTAGTTTGTGAATTAACTTACTCAATGGCATTAGGAACTCAAAAGTGCATTGCCGCACTTATAAATGTATACCACTTATCCCTATCTTAAGCTTGTTATATCCAGTAAGCTAAAACAATTTGATTATCTTATACTAGGTAATTAATAATAATATAATCATGAATATATTAAATTTAATATAGCTCTACAGTATATATGTAGGTGACCTGGCGGTCTAGGGGTAAGGTGTCAGACTTCTGCGCTGGCGGCCGGTGTTCAATCCTCGGTCCCGGCATAGATTTATCTGATTACCAAACCCTTCCTCCACCTCTGACAAGACATCTTGTGAATGTGGGGAATGCCAGGCCTCCACGGTGGTTCGTATCCCACGTTAAACTGTAGGTCCTCCATTTCATCTCACAATCACTTTACAGTACACATTAGCGTAAATGCGTATAACCCAAATGGGTACTAAGACGCGGTGCTAATAATAATAATAATAATAATACAGTATATAATATTTGTGTTAAGTGAATACACAATTATTTATGTAAACCAAACTTCAAATGTATTACCATAAACGTTGTATACCTTTATAGGTTTATAATACCGGATATAATCTTACAACTGCGCACCCCATTAGACCTGTACTGCAATTATTTAAAAGTGGAGCAGCCTATAGTGTTCTGTGATGTGTCTTTTAGGGCAGAACAATAATGGATGTTTATTATCATTATTCTTGTTGTGTATAGTATAAAACAGTATATTATTGTTTCCTGCCTATATTGGTTTCACAGTCAATAAAAACAGTCTTTTCACACTTTAAAATGAATATAATTTTTAAAGTTTTTTTTAAAATTTCAGCACCGCGTCTTACTATATGTTTGGGTATACACTTATGTACTGAATACGTTAATGGGCTAGGAATAGGGAAGGTTGAATTTAGAGGAAGTGAACCCATATTTGTTTGGAGGGAGAGTAGAAATCCGTTTAGGGAAAACCAACCCCAGTTCACCCGACAGAGATTCAAACCTCGATCTCCCTGTCCTCGGCAGTCTAGTTAAACATGAAACTAGCACGTTAGCTAACTACACCACTGAGGAGGGTAAAATGAATATACTTTTCAATAAACATTTTAGAATTTTATTCTTCACCATTCGTTATTTTATCACAGCTATGAAAATAGGTTTAGTGTTCCTACTACAGTTCCTTCTTATCGGGATATGATTCAAATGTATTGTTGTAGTTACTTATATAGGGGTTGTGGTTATAGTCACGCGTCTTACTACCTGTTCGGGTTATATACTATATAGTATATATATTAATGGGAGACCAACAGGAATATATATATATTTATCGGTTGGTCTCCCATTAATAAATAAATGTATTAAGTTGTGCTATCTAGTAATAACACACACATTGTAAGTATCTACTTCAAAAGATTAAGATGTAACCATTTTATAGTGAGTTATACAAGATAGCTGTGAACTATAAGTGATTTATAATTTTGTCAGGACCATTTTAATTTTGCACAGATATATCTTTATTACACATCGCTAATTTTTCTTTGTAGCTTCATAAATACGTCAAATCAACATTTTGGAGCAAACCATTTTGATAACAGGTTGTGATCAACATACAAGAAATATGGTAGCTTATAGTTTAAAGCTTAATTTCTTTTCCTAACTTCAAACCTGTTCTCCAAAGATTATTAGAACTAGATCTAATATTTCAAAATATCAACATATTTCAATATTCATCTTGAGTAAAAGATATATTTTCTTAAAAGTGAAATGAAAACTGTATACATATACATAATGTTACGTTTCAAAATAAAATACCTGTAATATAGATATAATTCAGGAATAATTTATTAGTGATAGAATAATAATGAAACAGGTAACTTAGATAGGTACAAACTTCTTGAAAAAAAAGTTGTGCAAGAAATTGTAAAATATTTTGGTCACATTGATTACCTCAAGACTGTTGACATAACACACACAATTGCACACAAGATCTGAATAATGTCAAATAGTAAAAATTATAATTATATATATATATATTATAATAATAATATTTAGCACCGCGTCTTACTACCCGTTCGGGTTATACGCTATATATATATATATATAATTAAAAATTATAGTGTTACATCTAGTATAATAAATATATAAGTGTAACATTTAAAACTGGGAACATTTAAAATTTTATATAACTATTAAATATATATAAAATTTTAAAAGTTATATATTTCTAATAACAATAATTTCATGATTAAGTAGTCCTCTGTGATGTATTCAAACAAATTTTCTGTCTAGCAGACAAGGTTATTTATGTTTGCAACTCAAAAGTTTGATATAGGATGCATTCTTTTCCACACATGGTACATAATGCCATCTTTAGGCTGCGGCTTCTTGTACAACTTTTAGTACAAGAAGTTGTGTTGTATGTACCAGGCTTTAGAAAGTCCTCTATATTACTGAAAGTTACACAAATTTCAACATTGACAAGAATAATAACAAACCAAACTGTTTCCAAAGAGAATAAATACCAAGATAAAACTAATAATAAACCATAAAAAGGTGTTTCTGAGTATTAACATCAACATTATTTCATAGAAGAAATATCCCAGGCGTGAAATTTAAGTTTAGCAATAAATTATCAGAACATTCTTTGTCCACACCATATGTAAAGAAACACCCTATATTAATTATCTATGAAAATGCGTTTAATGGGCCATTTTACTAATGGAAAAAAAAAGTAACCTATCACTAGTTTAACTTTTTTTTAATTTAAAAAAGTAATATCTGTTATATTTTATGATACTAGTTCCTACTGTAGTGTAGTGCCATTATGGCTTGTAACAATTGGTAAACATGAAAGGTTGATATATTCTATTTTACAATTTAATCATTACTTTACCTTTGAAAGTAAGGGGTTTGATAACATTTTAAAATATGCCTATATCTAGTATGATTTGATGATTCAATTAAAATTATATTTTTATTCTCCTAAAGTTAAGGGAGAGATTTAATGAGGGAGGTGGAAGAAGTTCTGATAGTGAAGTATTTTACCTTTAAGTTATAATTGTTGTCGTAGTTTATAGCTCCGAGATAGGCACAAAGTTGAATTGGAGCGTCGTACGTATTTTCAAGTTCTGGCTTTTGTTTGTCAGATTTCTTCCATTCAATCAAGACCGGCTTGTTTCTATAAAATAAGACAGGTTCTGCTATTAAAATTCCAAAGAATATCGATGAAACTTGTTTAACAACTTAACAAAAAGAGATTTAACAGTGAAGTCATTACTATAGTGGAAGAGGAATAAGAAGGCAGGTTTAGAAAATACAAAAATACTTTTTGTGGTCTACATTGAAAAAATGTTACTGTATATTATTATTATATTCAATAGCTGTTGATTATTTTATTTATTTAGTTGGAAAAAAAAAACCTATACAAATGTAAAAATAGTGGCCTTTGGAGACTCTCACAATGGTGCCATTGGTTTCATGAAGCCTGTTGCTCTGACGCTACAATGTCGAATCAATCAAATCCCTTGTTTTTCAAATGTATACAAATGAGGATGATATTGTTATTATGTGAGAGTTTGTTGACCACAGAAAATATTGGGTGTATCAGATAGTTTTTTTAAAAATTATTTAAGGAAAAATTAATCAAGTGTAGTATTTACATACATCTTTAATTGTTTAAAAGCAAATATATGATATGTACTTTAGAGGCATCCTTTATTGACACTTTGGATGTATTCTAATATTAAATGCAAGGATATTAATTAATGGTCTTTACTTTCTCATATCAAGAGAAAGTATTGTCATTGTGGAAAAAATCAAGCTCAAGATTATGACAAAATTTTACGTTTTATGTGGGCATGAAAACATTTTTTTTTAAAAGAATTCTGTCTGTCTGTCCATGGCCAAGGATTCAAAACAGTTTGATGGATTTTGTTCAAACTGTTAATTGGATCCTATAAAGCTATTCCACGAAAATATTTTTTTTTTACCCTAGCCCTTCAATTAATGGTAGTTAACTGATAATTTTTTTGAATTGCAAATTTTTCGAAAATGGCTCTAACAAGTTTGTTTAGAATGTATACCTAGGATTTGTTTGACATGACAAATAGCACTATATTATTGGTCTTTGGGCAAAAATTTGTTGAAGGGTAGTTTAATGATGAATAATTTTTTTTCAAAACTTGAAATATTTTACAAATGGCTTTAACAATTTGGTTTCAAATGGGTATCTTGGTGGTGTTTGACATAACATATAACAGTGTTTACTTGTTTTAGGAGTAAAAAGATATTCTCTTAAAATTATATTTTGGGCTTTATTCGTTAATATTGAATCTATTTAAAGCTTCTCTCTGAAATTGGCTTTTGAGCTTCACTCTTAATATTAACATTTGGGCTTCATTCGTTAATATTGAATCTATTTAAAGCTTCTCTCTGAAATTGGCTTTTGAGTTTCACTCTTTTGTAATGATTTATTAGTGTTCACATTAGATGTGTTCTTGGTGTCTCTCTGCATTTATTTTTTGGGTTTATCTCTTAAATTTTAAGCTAGTAGTGTTCAATTAAAATTATATTTGGAGTTTATCTCTGTGAGTAGGACCTTGTTCCTTTAGAGCTATCATGCTTGACATTACTAGCTTAAATTGAATGTATTATTCTAAATTTGTCAGCAACGGTATCTTCTCGTATGACCCTGTTTTTGCACCCGACTCGCCAACACTACTGTTTAATGTTGCTTGCTAAATAAATAAATATATTTTTGGAGTTAAGTATATTTATTCTCTTTATAATTTATAGTATCCCCTGTCCCTTTCATAATTTGTAGCCCACTCGCATGTGGAGTGGGTGCTACAATTAATATTACCTTTTTTAATTACTCTTGAGAAAAGGAGAGGCAATTTAGACTGTGTATTGTGTCTATTTGTTAATATGCATATATCCTCAACCAGTAGTAAGACAGTGTAAAAAAAAAGCTACGTTCACAGTGAGCCAGGTTTGTGTTGTAGCACTGGTTACAAATGAAACAAGCATAAAACTCAAACATAGGTTATTGCTAATAGTTGCACCTTTGATAGACACAAAACATTTTCCAAGCAGTGATATGTTATTTTTTTTTATAATAGTACACATAATTTTTATTTTTAAAGATATCTAAATATGCCAGCAAGTTTGCATAAGACACTCATGTACAATGAAACCTAAGGTTTGTCTGGTTTTCCTGTAACAGAAAGGTTAGGGTTTGACTCCCAGCCTAGTGTAATGAGTATTTTCTACTAAATGATTTCCCATTCTTTCTCCACACAAATCTAGTTATGTTTCTTCTATATTCTACCATCTTATTTCTCCACCTCATAAGTGTAGATATGCAAAGAGCCTGAATAATTAAGTGGTAAGACATGGCATACAGAGAAAAACAAAACAGTCGCAATCTTTTAGTTGCTCCAAACGAATCTGACTCGTTTTAGTGTGATGCAATTGAAAATTAATTTGTTTAAAGAACTAATAGGCCTATGGAGCCTTTTCATTTTACTACTGTAACTTACTTGTACTCTGCCACACAGTCAATTATCCCTCTATACAAGAGTTGACTATGAACGACATGACTCTCGAGTACACTAACGTTGGTGATATCTGGCAACACTCCGGACATGCTCTGCCAGCAACCCTCAATATCTGGCTCCAGAGCCACAGTAGCACCGGACAAATACGAATGAACCGTACTATGGAACAAACTGCCCTTTGATAGAAGACCTGAAACACACAGTATTTGCAGGTTTGATTTTTATTATATTAAATGTAGAGTCTGTTAATGATAGGTTTTTACCTGGATGACAGTTCAAAAAGCATATGTTTAGGTTTTGGGTTGCCGACACTTGTAAAAGATCTCTGTTTTGTTATAACTGTTAAATTTTTTAAATCATACTATATTTTACATTAAAAATAACGTTAATTAAATTTTTCTCACACTATTTCATTTTTTTAAATAATTTCTTTTTACCCAATCTGAAACAATATTCTAAACATAATTAAAAGTACTTATTCTTCATTTTGGAATGTTATGTATATGTAATACTGTGCATACATTAATACATCTTATTACAGGCATCATATTTACTTGGAAAAGAGAAAATACTTCAATTTTTTTATACATAATAAATTATTTTATGATTACTTTATCGTATTTTAAAATATATAACTGAATAAAATATTTCTATCCATTGCGTGGGTGCATCAGTGTAAATAACTTGTTTCCATCATGTTCAATCATATGGTTTAAATTCGCCGGTCACTATTTTGAAGCTATGGTCTTTAAACCTTTTGTGAAAATGCTGTTAATAATAATTTTTTTAAGTGGAATAAAACAATAAATAAGGTTTGTGCCTGACCTCAAATAAATATAAATAATATTGGCCTAAATTACTGTGGGGTACCTATCATATTCATACGTTACCATATATTTTCATTACAATTATCCAAAGTGACAAATGTCAGCTGTTGGCGTAGGGAGGCATAAGGGACTATTTATAGTAACTTTATGAGCCGTCATCCAAGTAAACTAAGATCAGGAATGTACTATATCATTTTTTTTGCCAACATTTTAAACTAGAATGATTTAAAGATAAATAGGTCTGTCAGAAAGTAGGTTCTCGACTCACATGTATTCAAGTTATGCAAATTTGTGGATACTGAGTTGCATTAGTTAACTCTATAATTTGCATCATCACCTATCAAGTGTCAATTTAAACAATGTACAGTAGCCCCATGACTTCTTTGGTGCTGACTTTTTGACAGTCAACATTTAGGTATATACCTAAATTTTGACCATCAGAAGTGACAGCTGCTAAACACATGTTTACTGTATACTGTATGTGTACTGTGTATGGTGTTAATAGTAATTTGATGCATAGCTGATAGTGTTACCACCATTTAGTTTGATTTTACAATGTGTCTCTTTAGTAAACCTGTGTAAATCAAGTACAAACTCTAAATAGTCAGAGGAAACATAAAAGTGATGTGAAGTTTCTTTACATATCCTTTGAAATGAACACATATGCCAAAAATTCACTCCACTTAAACACCAATCTACACAGTTTTTCAACTTCATGGAAATCTTCTAAGAAAATAACCATCTTATGTTGAGGACTTACTATGTATACTGTAGTAACTGATTTTGTGTTCAGTCACTGGATTAGAGTTTTGAAATTCCAATATCGTACATTTCTAATTTTACCAGTATTTTTATTTAAAAAACCCAGTATATTTTAAAGGCTCCCAGAATCAAACAATCCTTATTTCAAAAGTATTAAATGATAGAAAGTTAGGGTATGTCTACCATAGGTCATCAAAGGGGGACCTCAGATTTTTTTTGGACCCAGGCATCAAATTTTCTTACTTAAAATGGCCTTGCTTTGATGTCTTTAGTGTTTTTATAATCTGCTGATGCCGTGAGCCCAATACATACAGTAGAGAGTGATTTCCTGTTGGACTGTTTCTTCAAATCATTGGATAACATTTTTTTTTAAAGTATTTGCTGAACTAATTAAAACACATCTATTAATTTTGTCCATCAACTGCTCAAGTAGTTTACTTAGATCTGCAAACATAAATGGCAATAGAGCTTGATTGCTCTGATATTCAGTGAGAAATTTCTCCAACTCAAGTGAAAATGACAGCATGAATCCCAACTTTGCTGTCAAAAGTTCATCCTTCATGAAGTTACTTAATGTTTGAAAATTATCAGATTGTGGAGGATTCTTGTTAGAAGACGTAACATAATCTTTAAATAAGGCAGCAGTGACATTGCTTTCTCTAGCACCTTTGAGTTCTCAACCCATCAAATATAAAAAAACTTCATTGGGAAAAGAGATGATTCTGTTGTTCATTTCTCATTGTAAAATTCTTTGAATAAATAATATACCAAGTGCAATAACTGGTTAGTAGCCCAACTAGATATAGAAGGTGCAGTTTTGTAAGCACCATGGACAATGTGTAAAGAGCAAGTTTAAAATTCCAGTAATACAGGATCTTGTGGAGAATCTTTCTTCAATTAACTTGCGAGATCATTTAAAATGCTGAGGTTTACATTTGGCCCATACATGAAAACTTGAAGCACTTTTCAAAGATCTAAGTGCAGATATAAAGTTCATTGATATAACTTGAGCTGTTGCATGACCTGAAAAGTCATATGTTAAATATCTTGTAGTCTGTGAATTTCATTTTGATTTCAGAAGCAAACAACAATATCCATCTGGGTCTTCTAAGCCACAATGTTTATGCTCTTATCGAATGAAATGCAGTAAATGAGCCATACATAACCATATAGGCAAATTCACTTTTGATAAAAAAAAAGCTAGTCCATAAATAATGACATACCTATCCAAGTTTATCTTTATGAATTTGGAATTTCTAGGAATTATCCCTGTAAAACATTACTATAGGCAGAAAATCTTCTAGCAGAAGAATGTGTCATTATTTGATTTGATTAATAGCCAGCAATATTTCAGCACGAGAAACTTCATCTTGGATAAAGAAACACTAAAACCAGTTCATGGTCATTTATACACCTTCACCAAATAGGCCCACAGATGACATTGCATTTTTGGATGCAGGGACCAAGTCGAACTTTTTTTTTTGGCTCCCATTGGCCCAGCTTTTACTCTGTCAATATACTTCTTTCCCTCTGCATGAGATTTGATTGAAAAAGCTTCCATTTTATTATCAAAGCTAGTTTTACACAAAGAACAATGTCCTTTAATCTCATCCCAATCCACTCTATGGGGCCAAAGACAATCTGTAAACACTGTACTTTCCAACCAATCATCCTTAACAGAACTTTTTTCTCTGAGTCTACTAATTTCTTCTTATACACAAAGGTAACAAGATAAACAATAGGGCTCTGCGGAGTATTCACATCCGCCAAGCTTGCACACTGTAAAGGATTTGATTCAAAATTCAAGTAGCTACAAAAATAAAATACAGTAATTTCCAGTATTTGTAGACACCCTGTTAAAGGGCTACCGAAAATGACTGACTTTAGCAGTCAATAGCCTGGCCAATTGATATTACATAAGCCCCTGTAAAGATAATCGGTTTTTTGATAAATTTCTATTTTTTTTTTAAATTTAGCACTGCGTCTTACTACCCATTTGGGTTAAAAGCTTAAGTACTTATTATGCTAATGGATTAGGAATGGGAAAGGTTGAATTTAAAGGAAGTGAACCCACAATTACATGGAGGGAGATTGGGAAACCATTTAGGGGAAACCACCCCAAGTTCACCCTACCGAGATTCAAACCTTGATCTCCTCGTCCTCAGCAGTCTAGATAAAAGCTAAATTACTAGAAAAATCGAATATAGCCTAATTAAAATACAAAATAGTGGTCAATCATTCAACTAAAATAGACTGGTACAAGCAATCTTGGGAAAAGCCATGGGTGTCTACATAAAAAGATCACCTAGGCTTAGAAAATGTAATGGCTACCAAAGCTATAGTAAATTAAACTTTGTTGTGGGAAGGGGGAGAGGTCCCCAATTTCCAAGGCCAAAAACATTTATAAATAGGCCTAGGTCCCATATTAAATTATTTATAAGCTATTTGAAGTTTTTTTTATGGTAGCTAAGGCCTTCCTTTAAGCTATTAAGGATTCATCAATTTAAGCTACAATGCCAAATCAATCAAAAACAAAAATATCCCTCATATATTGTGACAGTTTCCAGGAACAATTATTGTTGAAAAATCAGTAAAATTGGGCGACAAAAGCTCTACTTATATTATATAGCCGATTAACAGAGCAAATTGAGATCTACCAACATCAGACAAAACCATAAAAATATAAACAGTTCTAAAAATCAGCAAATGAATCTTCTCAAAAAAATCCCTGTATAAAGAGATTTGACATAGTGTCAGGTGAGACAGATAGGAGAATATCTGAGCCTTTATTAAGACATAATAATCATCTGCGGTGACCACACTCTGCTCTCTCTTTTAACAGGCAAATTTCATGTAAATGGTTTAGCTATACCTTATCCAAACGAAAACACTCTTGCAGCTTCACTTGAGATCAAATTACATCCAACAAACTCACAAAATGCTCCATTAGAACTTACCGGTAACCGAAAACATAGTAAAGCTCTAAAAGAACACACTCATGGGAAATCAATATTAATTAAAGTAATAAGGCTAAAAAATTAGGCTATTTTAATAGGTACTTTCAACCTAGCTTAAACTAACCTTCATTATGGTAATTACTAGGTTGATTTGATATAACTTTGCTACCATTCCATTCACTAATAAATTTGAATCTTGATTAATGTTAACGAAATGAATGATTTAACTTTCGAATTATAAGGTGAGGTCATATCGTAAGGGAAAGTGGATCAACCACATGTTCATCTACTATGTTTTCACTTGGACTTATATTTTAACGAGTTGTCTAAATGTTGTATTAAAAATAGATATAATTATAATATTGTTCGATTCACGGTTTCATTGCAAATATAATGATAAGTGTTACATTTTTAATGACTTTATATCTTAAGTAAAATATAATGTATTATATGATAAGGTGCTTTGGCATATAGTTCCCACTAAGTTAATGAGATATTTAGGTGCCTCACATTTGATATCATATTTGAACAATATTTGTGAATGGGACATAGGTTAATCTGTAGGCCTACCAATATCAAATATTAATTTCAATTGTTACATAAATTAATAATCTTATAGGGTTTGGGTTAACTAAAAACTAGGTTTAAGACTCTAATGCTAGAGGGAGCCATTCTTTGTGCTAAGGCATAATGAAGTGGAAAAATGCTATTTTAACAGTGTTACAATTATTATGATAGACAAATTGTATAATGAGCTAAAAGTAAACAGAAAAAGAAAGTTTTTAAAATCCTTTTATGGCTATAGCCCATCTATTAGCATGCTAAGAAAAAAATTATTTTCGTAAACTTGTTAAATAATAGCTAAACAAAATCAAAGTGAGATGTGGAAGTGGTGAATGTATCTGTTAACAATACATTTTTGACAGGGTAACAAACCTTTATGATATTCAAGAAAACCCTCCTCGCCAAGTTGAGCAATCATTTTATTTCGCCATCTGTCGAGAGCAGCTTGCGCACTTTTAGACATTGTATCATTGAGTATCTTACTCACCGAAGGATACCTCAAGTAATCCTTACTGTCACTTGAGAGGTTCATGATATTATTAGTTGCATGCAAACACTTTGTGGGCTTTTTGTTAGCATTGGTGAGGGGAAAGCTTGGAATATTTCTAATAAAAATGTCAGGAAGAATGAAAAGTGGGGACTTAGCATGTGTCTTCTCAGTCATAGACACTATAGGTTGACTATTGGCAATTGGCACTTTAGAATTCAAAATGTCTATTTGATCACAAGCTTCTTCGGATTTGATTGATGGTTTGCACAAAGTCGAAGCACCACTCCTTTCACAAGATAATTGTTTTGTAATGCTCTTATTGCAGACTTGTTTATGTGTTCTATTCTGATCTGACAAAGTTTTATTGTACCACCATAGTTCAGAGGATAAGTCTGTTTTTAATGGCACATCAGAATTAATTATATCCTCAGGTATTTTTGAGACACCCTTCTTTTTCTTTACAGACCTAGTTTCAATAAGATTTCCAAACCAACTTTTATTTTCTTTGTTTAAGTTCTTAATTACATCTCCATAATTTTTCTTATCTTTTAGAGTGCTTTTTGCCCGAGAGCACACAAGTTTAATTGCATTTTTATTTTGATGAGAAAAATTATGAGTGACATTAAATGAATTCATTATTTAACATGCTAAAAATAGGCCTATAATAGATTTACTCTGCTTGATGACCTAAAATAGAAAACGTATGGATGTTTTTCTAAAATTATCGCCAAAACTGTACTAAAGAATAGATTACATTACACATTGCAAAATATTATTATGCTTAAAAACAAAAAAATATTAAATTATAAAACAAATGTTGTCATTTAAAAAGCTGCCAGAAGTCCACTACATCCACAATAAACCAATCGTCTTAAGCCAACATTAGAAAAATAAATGGAACTAAGCGAAAACCTAGTTTCAAAATCTCTAATAGATAGCATTAGGGTAGTGAATTAGTTAAAAATAAATCACGTAAACAGCACTAAGAGTTAGATATTAGTTTAAAGAGAGCTCATAGAATGCGCTAGGATAAAAAGAATCAGCAGAGCTAGCAAACATGATGGGAATCATTGTTCCATAATTATGTCTACAAATACCCTACATAAGTGTGGAACCTGGGTTGGCCGCTTTTATCGAATTATATGTATTTAAAGTTAAATTTCACTCGTCACAGTACCTCCATGTTTAAGGTGACACAGATTCTATATTTGAATCTGCGGAATGAGCACACATGGTAGGAATTATAGTTATTGGTTTAAACAAAGATCCTACACATACGTGGAACTTGGTTCTGCCGTTATTTTAATATTAATTGTCTTTAAACTATATTAACCGAATGTATAACTGTATGACGCTAGTTTAAGGTACCACAGTATCTATATTTGAATCTACGGTGCTAGCACACACGGTAGGAATTATAGTTTTACATGTATACAATGACCCTACATAACTAAAAAGCCAGGTTTGATTTAAAAATGGATGCATTTAAAAAAAATGTATCTACTATTGAATAGTAACAATATTTTAATAATTAATATTTATTAATTATTCATTTTGTAATTTAATGCATATTCACATTTCCGGCATGGTATAGATTTGAGGAGACTTTAAGATATCACTTCGTTATATATTTATTCTAAGCATCGCGTCCTAATATTATCATTTTTTATATTGTGTACTTGTCTGATCTATACCCATTTAAATGCACTAACAGGGTATAGGAAATAGTAAGGTAAAATTTAGAGCCATTGTAACCACATTTGCATGGAGTTAGAGTGGAAAACATAAAAAAAACTCTCTTTGTAGACACACACCTGGGCAGGATTTGATGCCTGACCTCCCCATCACTGGAAAACCAGAATATACTTCAATTTGATTACGAATGAACATATTTGAGAGCTAGAAAACTTTCAATTCTTGTATGCTTTGGCCAGGATGAATTTCAATGAAAGACCAAACCAGTTGACAAATGCATTGCCTTCTATTTGTGTCAATCTTAGGTAAAGCCTGTTCAGAGTAGGAATTGTTTTCTGAAAGGCTTTTTTCCCTACGTGAAATCTATGGTATAGTAGGATATTGGTAGGAAAAAAGACCTTTCAGAGAGTAGTTCCTACTAGAGATGAGAAAAACAGTTATTTTACGATATCAGTGAATACAGTGACTGTGATTTTAAAATATCGGTGATTTATACCAGTGATTTTTCACTGTTAGTATTTAGCTGCTGTCTTAGTACGCCCTTACAATAGAGTATAGAGTATTTTTGAGTATGGAGTATTTTTGAGTATGGAGTATTTCTGAGTATGGAGTATTTCTGAGTATGGAGTATTTCTGAGTACTGGGTATTTACTATTTACTCGAATAATCCCATGACATTCGGTTGTCGGTTGGAACTTGAAAGGAGAACTAATTACTTGGAAGTTTGGCGGCTTGCAATGGAATTCGATACTTAAAGACTTAACATAAGCTCTTTCTGTCGGCACTCGGCA
>CABEEJ010002420.1:98667-112348 GCA_901482245.1 Timema douglasi
GAATTTTGCTCTTAACAACAAATGTTTTGTATTGAAAATGCATGTGAAGGAAACATTTAAACTATTAAAGTCATTTTTACGTAGCAATCTTATACTGTTTTTGATAAATGAGCTCTAAGAGATCAAGTGTTTTAAATAGAAATAACACGTAAAACATGCCAGTCAATAAGGTCGATTCTCAATTTTAGTTGGTATAAAATAAAAAATAAAAGAATAACAAAGGCCGTGAAGCGAGTATTTATTCGAGTGTCTAGAAAAAGAAGCAATACTAGCTCCGTAGCTCGAGTTTTGCGAGTATTTAGAGTATTGTGAGTATTTCGAGTATTGTGAGTATTTCGAGTATTGTGAGTATTGTGAGTATTGTGAGTATTTCGAGTATGCGAGTATTGCGAGTATTCGAGTATCTCCGATCACTGATATCTCAATCACCGATACTTTCGGGATCGAGTAACTGGGAGTATCAGTGATCAAATGGTATAGGTGAAAAAATCACAGTCAGTGATATATCGCCCATCTCTAGTTCCTACCGTGAATGGAGTATACTCTCCCCTAAGAGCTCTCGTCAAGGCTATGCACAGGTTTAGACTTTACCCCACCCCATCAATACAGAAGTGATTGCTACCTGCGATAAAGGGTTCAGAGGATTATAGCTTTGTTTTGTTTGCTTGCTAACTCATTCTCACTCTTTGGATTGGGGAAGGGAAAGGGGGTGGGCTCTAAAGTGCTGATAGTTCTGGCAAAACTGCGGGCTGATTGAGCCACCGAAGCCGAAGTATAACTAAATTGGTTTGTTATGATCAGTGGCGGATTTAAAGTGTTTGAGCCTCTATGCACAATTATAATATGCACCTCCCACCTCCTCCCATTTTTTTCAAGGGTTTTAGGATGTATAGGAGGAAAGAGATGTGGGAGGGAGGCGGGGGGCGGGGGCAAAAGCTAATATCAGAGAAAAGATTTATACGAAAAAAAATCAGGCATGTACATGCCATAAACGTAATTATCAAAAACAAAATATAAAAATAATGATATCCAAAATGTGCCGCCCCTAGGCCCGTGCCTAGTGAGCCTATAGTGTAAATCCGCTTCTGATACTGTAAATTAGGGGCTGGTGCTGATGCAACTCTTCACTTCCAACGATCATTGACCAGACCCTTAAGTTGTTTAGGCCAATGATTTACATTTATATATATTAAGCACCTACTGTTGTTCTTCAAGCTAAGATTTTTTTTATATAAAACACTTTAGATAGACAAGTGATTTACCTACCCACGTCCAGTGTAGCGATTAACACACAAACACGTATTGTTATAATAAATAGGCCATTTACTTAAATTATATTCTACTAAATTTAAATATTTTGCTTCTCGAATTATAAATTCCAAAATTTTAAATCATAATTCAAGTACCGGATTATTAATCTAAATTCATATCAATATTATCGGATACCTCTTATACAAATGCTTTTTCATAATATTCTACATTTCGTAGAACATGGAAAACTTGATTTTCTTTAATAGTTCCATCCTCGCCGTTTGGATCTAATTTAGATTTAGATTTAGCAGTTTAGAAATATTTTATTTTAACTGTCTCAAAATGGAGGTCATTTGAAAATATTACCTGTCAAACATTTTACGCGGACATAAAAAAACAACAACAACATACTTTTATATAGCAATAGCATACGCGTTTGAAATCTCAAAACAAAAGATCGTTGATGTTGAGAAATTCATAACGGTTGAGTTGTCAACTTTTGAGGAAACAGTCATACCAACATCACTGCGAAAATGTCGTCCAAAATTATTTTTTTTTCAACTTGCATTTAATAATATGTAATTAAATTTTTGTATCACACCTATATTAATGTAAAATTGAATATAAAGTAATAACTAAATTACGCAATAATATTAATTTTGTGTTCCCTCCTTTCATGGTTGTACTTCATTATTATGTTTTGTTTGAGCTTTAATCATATTGGCTTTGTACTTGGTGTGATTATTTTCATTTTCTGCTTTCGCGTACTCTCTTAATCTTATATTGGTTATGCGCTAACCCAAATTTGATTCATTGAAGCTTGGACACGCTTATTAATATCAATAGCTTTTCATGAGTGATATTTATTCTGAATATTGTAGTAGGTTATCATGTTCATCCAATAACCATGCGTCAAAATATTGATCTATTATTGATATCTCTTAAAAGAAAGCAATATTTGACACAAAATTATAGACTACTAAATGGAGGTTAACACCTTGGAAAACATCTGTAAATGAAAATACATTAAGAATAAAATAGTATTTTTTAATTTTTTATCACCTTTAGCATCAATATGACGTAATAAACGTGGTTATCTAGTGTTAGACAAGCAACCCACACAATTATATAGGTAAGCCTATGTAGACAACAGCTCTCTGCTTAAGTTACTGTGAAATTAATTAAAAAACAAACACGCCTTCACACCTTTCAATATTAAAGACACCAATATATTAGTGTTGTTCGTATTGGTTTGGCCCATCCCAGAATAAACCAGAAAAAATTACAGTTACAGAGGTTTACAGACAAAGCATGGCTCGTGTTGGTTTGGACTGTCCTAGAAAGAACCAGAACAAACTATAGCCACATAGTGTTCCGGACAAAGTCTATTTCGTATTGGTTTGGATTGTTCCAGAGAGAACCAGACTAAACCACACACCCAGAGTGTTCCGGACAAAGTCTATTTCGTATTGGTTTGGATCGTTCCAGAGAGAATTAGACTAAACCACACACCCAGAGTGTTCCAGACAAAGTTTGATTCGCATTGGTTTGGCCCATCTTAAAGAGAACTATACCAAACCACACACCCAGAGTGTTCCAGACAAAGTTTGATTCGCATTGGTTTGGCCCATCTTAAAGAGGACTATACCAAACCACATACCCGGAGTGTTCCAGACAAATACTTTTTTGTTCTGTCGTAAAAAGAACCCGGACAAAATCACAGACCTGGAGCATTTCAGACTAAGTCTGGTACCCATTGGTTTGGCTCATCCCAAAGAGAACCATACAAAACCACATATCAAGAGTGTTCCAAACAAAGTCTGGTTTGCACTGGTTTGTTCTGTCCCAAAGTAAACCAGTACATACCACATATCAAGAGTGTTCCAGACAAAGTTTGGTTTGTATTTGTTTGTTCTGTCCCATAAAACCCCAGACCAAATCACAGATCAAGAGTGTTCCAAACAAAGTCTGGTTTGCACTGGTTTGTTCTGTCCCAAAGTAAACCAGTACATACCACATATCAAGAGTGTTCCAGACAAAGTCTGGTTCCCAGTGTTATACTCTGTCCCTGAGAGAACCGGAACCGGACAATTCCATAGCACCCCACACACGAATAATGGTCTGGATTTTCTTGGACCTTAAGGAACCATACGAAACCAACTACTGTTTTCCTTGGTTTACTATGTTTTACTCCTGTGCTTTCCCACCAGGGTAGGCTTATTTAATATTACATACGTACTTAATGATCTCTTAAGGATATTTTAGGGAAGATTGCTTAGTTTGATTTGTTGTGTAAATATTAGGACTAGTCAAAATAAGCACCAATATAACTAAGAATAAAATTAAATAGCCTTCTATCCACCGATTTTGAGTACAAGTAGTAGGATTGCATAAATTCACCTACCAGCTGTTATATCTACTCCACCCTACCTCATCTATGTTTAAGTAAAACATCTCAAACTCATAGTAACAAACAATTGGAGGGAAGAGGAGTTCTATCTCACCACAATTTGTAATGGTAAGGAAACTCAGGGAGGAAAGAATCAAAGCCACCTTTGGCAATGAATTGGTATGGGGCCAAGAAGGAAGAGGAAATACCGGAATGGAATGAAGAAGTGAAAACATGGAATACAATTCAGCAACGTGAAGTATGAAGTGATGGTAATTACAAGGAAGAGGATAAGGCCTAGTAAAGCTATAAAGTTGGTAGGACTAGAGCTGGTATTGGTACATAATGTAAAATAGCTTGAAATTGTGATTGAGGCTAAGTATTGGAGTAGACACGCAGATATTAAGGATTTTCACAGGTTAAAATAATCTAACAAAACAGTAATATGTCCCTAAAGAGGGAAACTTTAATGAAAAATAGAACTCAATATTTCATACTAATGAAACAAATATGTTATGTATTTGTAAACATTACATGAGGAAATTCCACAGATTGAGTCAACAATATTTCAACATAAATTAAAAAGATAATACGATTATTCAACATGATTACAGTCTTAAGAGTATCATAAAATAATAAATGCCGGCATCTTTTTAAAGTGTACTTTCTTATAGCAAGCTATAAGTAGGAACCATTACATCCATTGTTTAAACTTCTTGATGCGATTTTCCAATTTAAATTATTACAAATCAGATACATAACTTTCATATATTATATATTTTCGAATGAAAAATATTATAGTCTAGATGTAGCATACATTCCATTTTTCAATGCTTGGCTATATACTATAAAAAGCATGTTTTACATGTACATAAACATTACATTACAAGAGGAAAGACAGTAGTATTTGTATACACACTTGGAAGAATGGTAAATTTTAACCAAATTTCTCTTTTGTTAAAGAAAAATGTTTATATTACAGATAAATACTGTTTTTATATTAGTTAACATTATTGATTGGATAGTATTTAGGTTAATTGGAAAAACTAATACATTAGTATACAGCCATACCTCCAGGAAAATACCCCACAGGCAGGTAATACAACTCAAACCAGCAGGGCAGTGTTCTGTGTTATACTTAAAAAAAACCTAGTAAAATGGAGACCAGTTCAATAGCTTTACCATATTTTAAAAAATTACAACAAAATTGAAAAATAATTAATTCTAAAATAAAGAAACTATTGAACTGATACGAGTTTCACTTTGATAAAATTTTGGGGTAATCATACATCTAATCTCCTAGATAATCGGCAGTGAGATAGATGACAAAAAATAATAAACTAATCAATAATTGTATCATGAGAAGTTTGCCCATCTGTAAATAGTGAAAGAAATAAGACCTGAAAATTCAACATCATATAGATAAAATGTATTCTTCACATTCTAACACAAAGCATGTCAATTATTTGTGAAGAACATGACAACATTATAATGATGTTTATAAACTCAAATATTATTGTGTTCTTCCCAAAGTATAGTTATGCACTAGTAATAATGGATCATTAATGTCTAGACTTTCTATAGTACTTGTGTGCTTTGCTATATACTTTGCTCATCACCGTATTACAATGCCGATTTGCATCTTCCTTGCCATTTTGGAAGAGTAGTTAGATACTTTTTTTATTCCACACGTGTTCCGATTAATATGGTTTGGTTTAGTTCCTGAACACTAACAAATTATGGCAATCAATAATTTAACAATGTGTGTTTACGTGCAGTCATCTTAAATGATACATATTTTATATTAGATTATTAGGTCAAATTTATCTATTTTCCTTTGGTTAAGACTTAAGAGAAAGTTTAATTTTTCAGATTTTCCTCACTTTTAATGTTTTGACAGTAATTATTATTACTATTACTAAGCTACGAAAGTACTTTTAAAAAAAATCAAACCCTAACATATTTCTTGGATCAGTATGGTTCTGCCCACCGTATTTAAGTCTGCCAATCTTAACGTTTTTTTAAAAGAAACATGTGACATAGGCCCCAATCTGAGCTACGAAAAAAAATGTTGCACAGAAGCCTCCTTATTTATCTCATTAATCCTATTAGTAAAATTATAATACTATATTATTGCTTGTGTCCTTCTGTGGTGTGTACTGCACCATCCAGATTGAGCCAATAGTCATGAAAGTTGGGGCACACTTTTTTTTAAATACGATACAAGCTTTTTTAATGAGGAAAAAAGAATAGTATATTATTTAGTGGTCCAAATAAAACTTATAAGAATCACATTTCAAAAATAATACAAACGACACGAGCAAATGTTATGACCAGCCAAAAGCTTTAACTACCTGAAAATATTTGTTGTGTATTTTAAATAAACATTGTCTTTGTCTCATTATAAAACGTGAATTCTCTTGATCTGTGTTATCATATAACATCATAAAAGTTTGTTATATTTTATGCGAGTTAAAAAGGGTTGTTTTTCATAATGTTGTTTTAATGAATTAAACCAAAAGCATTGTTTAATAAATAAAACCAACATGTTATGGGTCCAGGGCACTGTAACAACATTTATGTTGCATAGTAACATAAATTATCTGTGTGTTTAAATTGATGGGGTGATCAGAAGTGAGATAATACTAAACACGTTTTTAACGCCTGAAATCAGTTAAGTTTTCCAAGAAATTTAGAGGGCATCCGGATTCTCAATGCACATTGAAAAACTAGGAAAAGACAATTACGACACATGGATACAACAAATGGAAGCAAGTCTTATAAAGTACGAGCACTGGGAATACGTTGATGTACCGGTGACTATTCTCAGGCCGGCAACAAAGGAAGGTGCCGACGCGGCAACCATTGCCACGAATGTCCCGCTCATGGTCGCGTGGGACAAAGCCGATCGTAAAGCTGAAGCCGACATTGTCTTGGCTGCGAATCCTGCAGAACTTTGTCACAGAAGACATTGAGAAACATCCCATGAGGTATAGTGAACACTAAAACTAGTTTATCAGTCGAAGGGGTCCACTATGAAAGCAACTCCTCTGGAAAAGCTTTCGTCCACAAAAATGCGCGAGGGGAAAAACACGGCAGATCACCTCACAAACTTTCTCAACACAGTTGATAAACTCAATGAAATGGATATTCGCATCTCTGAAGAGTTATTAAGTATATTGTATAATGTGCCAAATAGCTACGACAATTTTTGCTGGGCAATTGAAGCTAGAGATGAACTGCCGGATAGAGAGAGAGTCGTTGAAAGTAAAACTTCTAGAAGAGTACAGTGCAAGAAAGGAAAGAAAACTGACTCAGAGGGCATGGGTACTTTGTACGTAAAATCTAACGGAGGACGAAATGTAAATAAAAACAAATCATCAGATACGAACCGTATAAATCAAAATGCTAAAAATGATCAAAACCAAGGCCAGGGTTGTGCGCAGTCTTTTTAAACTACAGGCTTCCATCTCATACCCCATATTTTAGTTTAGTTACAATTGTTTTACCTCTTGCCACAACAATCCCAACGTTGTGAGGTGAATTGATGTGATTGAAACTGTGGAAACAGATCGATATAATATTTTGTCTTGAAGTTGCTTTTGTGATAAGATTGATGGTTGAATCAGAGTTTTATGATTGTATTTTGAATATTTATTGACTAATAATAGTTTTATGACTGTATTGTTTCCTTTATTGACTCATTAAGAGTTTTAAGATTGTTTTGTGTCCTAAGTTTGGTGAGACATTCAAATACTTTGGATGTTTTTAATTCACTACACAAAGAATGATATTTTGTTAGCTTCTATTCGTGGGGTTTCAAACAAAACTTTTTCGATTAATTTATTTCATTGGACTCTTATGTAACTTACATATTATACATTGTTGGAATAATTTCTATTGGCTTATTGAGCATGTGGAAACGCATGTTCGTTGTTCGCCTGCAATACTATTACACTGTTTACAGTACTGTTACATAATTTACAATACTGTATGTCGTTTGTAGGTTTTCAAGAATTGAAAACCCGCAAAATATATATCAATATTGTAAGATTTGTAAGTAATTAACTAATTTTCATAAAGCTATGATGAAATTAGCTTATAAGCTAAAAATAAACTTTCAATATGTTTTAAATAGTTGTAATGGTTAACACCGATCAAAGGGGAAAAAATCTTTTTACTATAGCTATAAAATACAAGTGTTAAAACATTTAAATCAATGCGTTCTAAGTAGTGTCTTGACACATCTTGTTTCTAGTCACAATGTAGGGACAAACAAAACAAGAGGATATATTCAATAGCGTCACGACCTTGCGTGGATTACTAGCTACCATGGTCGTGTACTAGCGTACCACCTTCAGGCGCGCGCCAGAACTAGCTTGGCGGAGTGGCCGGACTACCCGATTTGACGCTTGTCACTCGTCAGTTGTGCCGGAGGTGTCAAATGGAGTTGGTGTGTTTAGTACGGTGTGCTTGCCCAAACGAAATTTATCCACACAGTATTATCTAGGTTTCTTTCAATTGTCTAGTTGTAGTAAACCGATGATGTATTCAACGCGTGACTCGTTTGTGTTTTATTAATTCTCACTCAGGAACAAATATAACATTTATCTCTTTATTTAGACAAGGACTTGAGAATTAATTATTAAAAGTTTCATATATTTGTTTCAAGTAAATAACGGTAGTTTACTTGTATCAATTTTAAAATCGATCAAAATAGTACGGAACATTAATTTTAGCGTTCGCGGTATTAAATATAATTATGTATATTATAACTACTTTTGGAATTTGCTTAAGACCAATTTAACTCTTTCTGGCTTTAAATGTGTGTAAATTAAATCGCATAGTAAATGTTACGTGTTTACAATATTCATGCAAGTTAATATTTTGCTAATCGAGTGTTTGATTCAGCTCATTTCGGAACTCGCCAATCGGCGTTAAACTACCGGTACAGTGTTTTAGTATTCTCAGTTTTTTAAAACCATAGCTAGAATATAAACATTCGACAGTTTATTTACTAAAGTGTTTGCATCTATTTACTATCTCTGTTATAATCTGTGGTGAGCTTTATAAAGTATGAATTGTAAGATTTCGAAACACAACACAGTGTGCTGTGTTCCTTAAAACTCTAATCTTTCCATCAATATATTAATAATCGTGTTATGTTCGTATTGCGTGTGTTGTGTCATTAGTTCTCAGAGGAAAAGAAAGCCTTGACCGTGTTGTTTTCTTCACATCGATATCTTGTCAAGGTAAGTTATGCATTGTTGTTGGAATCGCTTGCATGCATGTGTCGGTCGGTATACACTTATTACGCAATAAACAATCAATTGTTTATGTTGGATTTTGTAAACGTTTCAAAGAAAAGAACGAGACTGGCAGGTAAATAAGCATTTTTCAGTCTTCCGGTGTCTTCAAGTTTGACCTTGACGCCAACATTGTGTCAAGATCTTGCGGCTCGATACTAGTTCGCGCGCGTGCCGTGTCAAACAACATGTGGACGAAAGGGGGTCTGTCAAAAAAAGATCGCCAGTTGAACACACGCATTCTAGACACACCACTAGGTCCCTCCCATTATATATATTAAATATTTAGAAAACAAATTTAACATGGATCAAAACAATATTAATTTTAAATTTATTTATAACATAATTAAATTATGTTTGGCTATGTATAATACTTTCGAGGGATAAGATTTTTTTTTTATAAACATTCCCTCCCTCCCATTTAATTGAGGTATTTTAACGTTAACTTTAGGAACCGACTAATTATATCAGCACAAGACTTATAAACTAACTTAGCCTATATCTAGAACAGACACATCATACAGACCCTGTCCGCTAATTCGTCACTGTAAAATTGAAAAACTCACATTTCAACAATGATTCGGCCATGCTGGGAATCAAACCCGGGATCTTTAGCTCAGACAGACACGCTACCAACTGAGCTAAAGTGTTGTACCATTAAACTTAAGTAAACCATTTTAGATAGAACATACATAATCTAATGTAAAAATACATTATTTGTATAAATGGATTAAATTTCTTATCCTAAAAGCTAGGGGAGATGCAAATTAAATACAATCACCTCATTTAAACCATAATTTTTTGTCCTAGGTAATATATTTGGTTTGTAAAGTCAACCCATTTAGGGCTATCTTACCCGTGGCGTGGCGTGTTGCCACGTTAAGCAGAGTTAGTTTAAACTGTAATGGTGAATGATTCATAGCCCTCTGTAGGTATATCACTCATTGGTCAAGTATCGACGGAAATATTTCCTCATGTAAGGTATGTAGAGCACTGCCTGTGTGTGATTAGTCAAATGGGACCGAATTGGGAAGGACATATTACAGATACAATTTTAGGAATCTCACTTACCCTGACAACACTCCACAGCACTCCACTTTAACTTACGTATAAATATGAACTGTTAGATCCAAAGAAGACCAATCAATAGGTCTGGTTTAGATTTGTTTGTAAAATCCAATGTTTCTAGTCAGGTTAAACATATAATTCCACCAAGAAATGAAGAATATTGCTACCTTTTCAAACCTTACGGCAAATGTGACTGTGTATATTTAGATTGTTATTCACTGCAATGATCAACCAAACAACTCGAGGGTTGGAAAATTGGCTTGCACTTCTGACTCTGACTGGGAAGGTTGGAATTCTACTTGGTGTCAATCTAGATCGGGTATACTGGGGATCATTATCTAGTTTGTTTTTATATCCACTCTATCTTAGTAGCCGTTCTGAGCGAACCACATATTTATAAGGAGACACAAATAATCTATAGTAGGTAGGGATAAAGAAAGTAGAATTTAGAGGAGGTATATCTGCATTTGCATGTACAGAAAGTGGGAAACTATATAGGAAAAAATTAGCCTCATTACAACTCTATTAGGATTCAAATCTCAACCTAATTTTTTTACAGTCAAACCAAACACTCACTCAGTTTGTTTTTATTTATTTACTACCGCGCCTTACTACCCGTTCGGGTTATACGCTTAAGTATTAACTACACTATTGGATTTGGAATTGGGAAGGTCGAATTTAGAGGAAGTGAACCCGCGTTCACGTGGAGGGAGAGTGGAAAATCATTTAGGAAAAACCATCTTCAGTTCACCCGAGCGAGATTCTAACCTCGATCTCCCCGTCCTCGGCATTCCAGCTCAACACGACTAGCGTGTCAGCTAACTACGCCACCGAGGTGTGTCACTGGGTCTTCACATTGTTATAATTATAAGATTGTTTCTCATCATATTTCCAGGCGAGTATATGTGCACTAATTCTAATACGTAATTGGTTTTTGGATGGAAGAAATTTTTATAAAATACAAACACTTTATTAAGCTGATAACATTTTACTATGGTATTAATATTATTGTATAGGTATGAATAATATCTATTAAAAATTACATTTGAAGATACCATATCTTGCCGTATGAATACGTGAACGTAGATCTAGTAGCTCCTCTAGCTGAGGCTCTTCCTACGAAAATTGGACTGTGGCTGTACTTTCCACCTCCATAATTGAAGTAATCTGTAATCTTCATAATAATTGTATTCTGTCATCAAATCAGGTAATTGTAATATGACATAAACATTCTATGTAAAAGCGCGACAATTACATAAAGTTTAGGGAACCTTGACATGAATCATTTGCCTACACTTTCCATGTTATTGTAACTACACTTTTCTCAGAAACTATACAACTGTACAACATAATTAGCAAGTCATAAGATCTCTAGTATTGTAAAAATGTTCTCAAATTATGTATTGAACTCAAAATGTTTGTTTATAGATAACCATCACGCATACATCGATGATAATATTCTAGAACACTTTTACAATAGTGGAGACCTTATAACGTGGCAATTATTATGGGTTGATATTTTGTAAAGTTTTTGAGAAAAGTGTAACTTAAAAATCATGGAACCCGCTTCAGTGGCCGCATGGTCTAACGCGCTACTCTCGCAATAGACTAGACTGCCGATAACGGGGAGATCTAGGTTCAAATCTAGGTCGGGTGTACTAAGGGTGGTTTTACATAATTGTTTTCCGCCTTACCTCCACGCAAATGTGAGTACACTTCCCTATCAATATAACCTCCTTAATCTCAAACACATTAGGGTAATTAGTACATAAGCGTATAGCCGAACGGGTAGTAAGATGCGATGCTAAAAATAAAATAAAAATGCATCGGGTGGATAGGGAAAGTAGTCACGTGTAGATCCCCTTAGCTGTGTGTTTTTTACAAAGTTAAATTTAATTTTTATTCCGTTGACTAAAGATGAAAACGAACAATTATTTTTAATATGATATAAAGAGGGAATCTCACTATAATTTTTCGCCATGGATGTTGTAGACCCATTCACCTGTTGATAATGTGTGTCTAGCACGTGTTTATTTTGAACAAAGTATGATGACGTGTTTATATCCTAACCATGGTCTGAAGTGGGCGATTGAGAAGAATGTAGTTGACGTGTCTTGTTGGACCGTGAGGCCAGACTCGTTGAGAGAAAACCTAGTCCTTATTCCGTGTTGCACTTACTCATAAGTGTTTGTACGTCAAATAATGCCGAGCATGTACCTAATAAGTGTTTGTGAGAGATGGAAACCGAGATAGAAGTTGTACCAATTGAGTTTGTAGGCCTAAACCAGCTGAGACATATTCTATGTATCAGCGGCGCTCCCGGGGCAGGGGGGAATGTAACAGTTGCCCCCCCCCCCTTCCAATAACCAAATAATTTTAATAGAAACATAAAATATATCAAGTTGAACTATAAAATCAAGCACTGAGTATGTGTTGAGTGAATTTAATCTACTATATTTAGTCTATCAGGCAACTAATTCCAACAATTTTCCAAGCGAAGACCACTCCAAATAGGCTAGCTTATAGAGGCATCTAATTTTACAAATTTTCCGAAGAATTAGGCTTCTAGGTGTATCCAAAATTTTACTTTTACTGGAGAGAGTTCTTGGACTACATTTTGGTTGCAGGGTAAATCTCTTAAAACAACCCCTTTATTTTGCTAACCCTCCTTTAAATCCCCCCTCTCCACAGATATTCAATTATGTTTGAAACCTCGATTGTTTGCCCCCTTCCCTCCACCCAAAAGTAATTTTTTGGGTTCGCCACTGCTGTATATTCAATATTGAGAAATGAATTTCACTGTTGTACCACCTATATCCACCCAGCCGCGGTATTCGAATGTTTTCACTAATAATGCAGGGATGTATAAGGCCACATTTTGAAGAAATGTACCAGAATTGGCTTGAAGGCAAGTCCATTTATAATAAAACTAGCTTAGTACACCTGACCGAGATTTGAGGTCAAACCTCACCCCTTAACAGTCCAACCAGACCAGACGAGGTGATGCCCTAGCCCGCGTGACCAACTATGAGGCTGAAGGAAAAAAAAATCACTTTTAACAATTGAAAGAACTGCATTAGGGCAAAACAAAAGACAGCACAGCATTCACACATTTTGCCCCGAATGCATTTTTATTCCTAGTTTTGAAATGTTGGCCTTTGAGTTATAGGCTGTTTATTTATATGGTAGCGAAGATAATTTAATAATTTTATAGTACCTATAGTTCCTTGATTAGTGCCGATTGAACCAATGATATACTTAAAATGACTTCTCTCTTTATTTCTCTGTTAAAAAAATACTGGGACACTATCTCGCAAATCTCTTGTATACTAATACCATGTACGTACATCCAGTAAGCCTGTCCTTGCATTTTCCAAACCCACCTGCTCCTCGAACACAAGTGGTATCCCCTTGTGTCTCACCCAGTGGTGCCCTTGCCTCCTCCCTACCTCCAGAGTTAAAGATTTCTCTTCTAATAGCGTACCTGGGGCAGGAAATGACAGCCAAAACAAGTTCTCCCCATGTATGTTTGTAGTAGTTAGGAGCAACCCCTGGGTCCGGCGCGGCGGTCAGATAGATTGACATTGAATACTGGTCACGAAGATGTTCTTCTGACTCACAGTAGTGTCAGTCCAGTCAGGGGTTATGAGCAACCCTTGGGTCCGGC
>CABEEJ010002421.1:0-50923 GCA_901482245.1 Timema douglasi
CACGGTGGAGACCTGGCATTCCCCACATTCACAAGATGTATTGTCAGAGGTGAAGGAAGGGTTTGGTAATCAGATAAATCTGTGTCAGGACCGAGGCGTGAACCCCGGCCACCAGCACAGAAGTTTGACACCTTACCTCTAGACCACCAGGTCACCCCGCATGACTATAAGAGCCACATTATTGTATAGCAGGGAGTAAAACAAAATGGTTGTCATTTGATCATTTGCAAGATAATTTTGAAGGGGTATCGAAAATTTTGAAAATGTATGTGAAGTACAAAGGCAGTGGGTACATAAATTTGCGACCAAACACATTCGTGACAAATTTGAATCCAATGGGTACAGTGCATGATGTGCACAAATAAAGTTCTAGGAAAACGATCACAGCAACGAGTCTTGCCTCTTCTGGTATGTTATTGGGACAGTTTACACGATCACGATGGGCCACTTCAAACACTTGTGTTAGTTTAACATTTCACAACTATCTCTTTCTGTGTGTGTCAAATTTGGATTACCAATAAATTATTCGAGCAAATACTTTTAGAGGGTATACATTTTCATGACCCTTCACATGAATCAAGAATTTGTTGTATAAAGTAGGCATTTTTTTGTTTAAATGAACTAGCTCGAAATGGAGAGTTAAAGTTGTCTATTTTTTGATCAACTATGAAAAACTATTCATATGAACTTAAGGAAAGCAACAGGCTCATTTACAATGTATATACAAAATAAATAAAAGTGTTAGATAGCTTTTCCCCATGAAGGCAAAACTTATAAATTATTTTCAATAACACTTAAGATGCCACAAATTTATCGGATTATCAACCTCTTCCTTCACCACTGACAAGACATCTTGTGAATGTGGGGAATGCCAGGCCTCCACCGTGGTTCGGATTCCACGTTAAACTTTAGGTCCTCCATTTCATCCCACAATCACCCTACCACCCGAACGGGTAGTAAGACGCGATGCTAATAATAATAATAATAATAATAATAACACTTAAGAAATAGGAAAAAGAAGGAAAAAATCCTTAGTTACATAAATGATTTGATTGAAATTAATAGTTTTAAGTATTTGCTATTCCTACTAACCCATTCTCACTTAAAAATGTATCTTTTATCTTTTATTTGTTAAATAAACTAAATATTTACGTTTGCTGTAAGTTTTTCTCGTTTAGCACCATTACTGGCTATCAGTGACTTAAAATAGCTAACCAAAGATGAAAGTGTGTTTTAAACAACTTCATGTGGAAAGTGAAGGCCATGAGAATGAAGTTTTTGCTGACTAGCTGTCACAAGGAGAAACAGAATTATAAATGAAGTTGTTTGGGCAAGGGAGTACATGAGATAGGGAAGGAAGCAAGGGTAAGATGGTATGAACATGTAATGAATATTGAAAATGAAAGAATGCTAAAGAGACTGTCGGCAAGGAATACCAAGAAATAGATGGGCGTAGCAAATAACAGCAAGTATCCGAGTCGGAGGAGATCAATGGTGAATGGACAGAGGAAGGTGGAGGCAGTTTACCAAATTGACATGACCATATAGGCTGAAATCAGTTGTTGATGATTTTACCCTGGACCAGTAGTTTGGCTCATACAATTGAGATTTTAATTAGGACAAATCAAAACCAATATTTTTCGAAAATTATTAACACTATTTAGAATCTGAATTTTTCCTTAAATATTCTGAATTTGTACATATGATTTTCATAGATAGGTAATTAATATATATTTTTGTAAAAGGGAATTTATGGACTCTGATAGCTTTAATTAATATAAAATTATATTAAAAATATAAATTTTGGGGGTATTCAAAAACTACCTAAGAAACTACAAATCATTCTCATATTTACCAGGTATGCTCCTGAAAGTCTACGAGAAGGCAAATACTCTCCTCGCTCAGATGTATGGTCATACGGCGTGACCTTATATGAGATGTTCTCACTAGGGGAGGAGCCCCGTCTCCCAAGCTGTCCCAACGACCAGGACCAGAAGCAGCTTCTGGCTGCTTTGGAGAGTGGCGTGCGACTGCCTTGCCCCCCTCAGTGCCCTCAGTCTGTGTATGTCAAGCTCATGAGCCCCTGCTGGCAAGCAGACACCCATGCACGTCCCACATTTACGCAACTCTGCACCACCATACAGAATATGGGCTGAGATCACCATACTCCCGGTGTTGTACTGATTTGAAATCATGATTGTCCGCAACCGGGGATTTATATAAAAGTTGTTTATTATGAGAAAATAATTATTATTTTCAAAACTAAATAAGTATAATTGCCTATGTAAGAAAGGTTTGGAAAATATATATAAATATATATATACATTTTTTAAATACTCTCAACAGTTTAATTTTTAAAATCAAAAAGAAGAGCTGAGCCGTCCAAAAGAAATCTCTCTCTTCTTTGATTCATCCGATTATTTCTAGAATCTAAATTGAGTTATTCAATGTCAATTTTAAAATGTTTTGGATTCAGTTTTAATCAAATTTAATAGGGAAATGCTCTTCTTTTATAATTCTTCCTGTATATAAATATATATATCATATTAACACATTTGTTCACAATGATGCTTTACATATGCAACGAATCTATATTAATTTGGTAATATGGTAAAAACACATCAATCATATTGATTGTGGGAGGACTGTTAAGACTCAAGTAATACATTATTTTTTAGTTTAATGTTAATAATATATTTTCATCGGGGGATTTAGCAAATTTTTATTATAAAAATGAAATTCAATTTTTTATGTTAACGTTTGTCAAAATGAGATCCCCCTTTTGTACAGCATAACAAACCCTAGTGAAAATATGTGTCTTGTGACTTTTTATTTTTAAAAGAAGGTTTAGAGTTTAAATAAAGGAAGTAATAAAGTAATCTCTTGAAAAAAAGGTTCCATCCACAGAATCATCGAATGGATGTTAAAAGCTTTTATAAATTTGCCTTGGAAAGTGTGAATTTTTTGTGTGTAAAAACATGATGCAAGCAAGCCTAGCATTAATGATTCTACCAAACCATCGACACATTTTGCCTATATATATAGGATTTTACCAGTACAAAGTTATGTCTGTTGATTTCTTAGGGAAAACTCAATTTTCATTAGAAATGTTATGTGCTTAATATTTCTGAGCTGTCTTCATATTACTATCCCTTTTACAAAAAAATGCTCCTGTTTTATAAAGAATTATGCATAAAGGTTTTCAAATTTTCAATTAGTTTTTAAATTATTAAATTCTTATTTTAATAACGTAACTAGTTATTGTGAATACAGTTTTTGATTTCCTTTTATTTTTGCTTATTGTTATTATATTATTTGACAATGTAAAAAAAAATATTAGCTAGATAGGACTTAGATACATTTTAATGCAACTATGTGTGCTTTATTTAAATCCAGTTTATCTCAAATTTAGAACATTTTGGAAAACCGGTAAAAGAAACCAACTTTATTCTAGTTAGTAAAACAGTTTTCAAAACACAACTTTTGTGCAAAAAAGCTATTTTTTATGTGTTTCAGCACTCTTCATACTTGTACTATTGTCTTTCTTTTTAGTAATAATGTGATAACATGGCAAATAATATATTTTCTTGGATGTGCACAATCGAAAACTTATGCATTTTCTTGATACATTTTACACAAAGACTAAAAATAGATTCTACAAATCATAACAAACCATATTGTAACTTAAAAAAAATAATTCAACATCTACAAAAATTTTAATTTTACTCTAAAAGTTTAAAATATTTAAAAATTACAGATAGGGTGTTTAATCTCATTCTTATTAATTACATGGACGTGTGTGTTTATATATATATAATTTAATAAATATATATACATATTTATAAAATAAAATTATAAAACATTGTGGCCCTACCAGAAATTAGACTAAATTTCTTAACTTTACTCTATCAAATCAGTTTGTATAAAATGAATTGGCTCACCTAAATAAACTATAAATTTGATATAGTGATCCATTTAATGATCAAAGGTGCAAAGGTGTAGACTTAAATCTAAATAGCTTTTCCTTGTTTGTGAAATTCAAAACTGTGGCACAATGGCACTAAAACCTAAAGTATTTATTTTGAAATCTATTTTTTATTTTTGACTAAATATAGTGTAAGCTATCTTTAGAACACTAAAACTGTTTATGTGGTTCATCTTTCTTCAACATTAATTGTGCATTGTGATTGTTTTGCAAGGCAATCAATAAAATGTCCCAACTTGGTTGGAATTTTTCTTGCCCCCACAAATGTGTTTAGTCCATTCTAAAACTTGCTTACAAATTGTTTTTGCTAACCATTTTGATTTAAATTAGTAGGAATAGCATGCACTCTAACTTTAGTGATACTCGGATAGAAATTGGAGTCCAATCAAGAGAGTCATTCTACTTTCTTAACCTGAAGAAGCTGATTGTGATAGTGAAAGCTTGTATCCAAAATGTGTTTTTTTAGTGTTTTATCTAAACTATTTTTACTACACTATAAAAAAACTGTGGACCTTAAAGTTCATGTTTAAACCAAAAAACATATCATTATGTATTTTTCAGGATATATGAGTCCCTTCCTTCAGTGATAGAAGGTATTTTATTTCCATAACACTGTGTCATACTACCTGTTGGGGTTATACGCTTAAGTACTAATTACGCTAATGGATTAGGAATTGGGAAGGTTGAATTTAGAGGAAGACCATTTAGGAAAAATCATTCCCAGTTCACCCGACCACGATTTGAACCTTGATCTCCCCGTCCTCGGCAGTCAAGCTCAACACGAAACTAGCGTGTTAGCCAACTACGCCACTGAGGCGGGTCAGAAGAAAGTAAAACATAAACTAGACAAGTGGTTCCCAAACTGTGGTTCTCGAACCCTCAGGGGGTTTACGAAATCTTCTAGGGGGTCCACCAAAATATTTCTACAATTGTGGATTTTTGCAACACTTTGTGAGGAAATGGGAAGAATTTACAATTGTTTATTGTCTCACACTGAAATCAGGTGGTTAGCTTGAGGTAGAACTCTTAACAAGATTGCTTAAACTTAGACATGAAGTTTTAATTTTTCTTATGAACCATCCCTTTCACAAAAAAAAAAGTGCATGCAAGAAAGAATGTGTCTCCTGGCTTTTGGAAGACATTTTCTCAAAAATAAACAGTCTAACCAAAACTCTTCAGCGGTTGAATATTAATGTTTTTATGGTGCAAGACCTATCAAATCATTAATAAGAAAATTTACCTTTGGGAAATGTGTTTAATTGGCAATAAAAGGAGTGCTTTGATACCCTTCACGACTTTATGGTAGAAAAAGGTTTCTTTATATGAAAATGTTAAGAACAGGGTTATAAAACACTTGAAGAGACTTGGAAAAACCTTCGGAGAATATTTCCCAGCTATGTCTAATAGAAACAATTGAACTCACAATCCTCTGGAAGAGAGAGCGGTTTTGGAATACTACACATTAAGCGTGATTGGAAAAAGAGCAGCTCCTTAAAATTTACACTGATTTTGAATCAAAGAAAAGCTATAAATCTTTGTCACCAATTGGTTTCTAGATAAGTTTAAAGGATGACTTTAAAAATAAATACAGAAACAGGCTCAGTACTGAAAGTTACTTGAGACTTTATTTACCATCTGTGGTTCCTGACTTTAAAGCTCCGTGCCATCCAAAGCAAGCACATGCTTCTCACTAAGTCACGTGAAGAGGTGAGTAACTGCTAAAACTTGTGAACAATTTTGAAACTTAAATTGGCATGGAATTCTGTGATTAAAGGAGAGTATTTCAGTTATGTCAAGCAGACATTTCCAATACCACTTTAAAAAACAAGTGAAATATAATAATGTGACTGTAAAAATAAGAAAATGTTACTACAGTACTTTGCTTATTTAATTTCAGTTTTAATTTTTTAAATGAATGTATAATTATTTGACCTTGTACTTAAGTAGTTTCAATATTATTCAATTATATTTAGTGGGGTATCCCAAAGTACTTACTGGAGCTATAATAGGTTAATTTAAAGGTATTAAACATTTTGATTACAATTAATAATGGAATTATATAAAAATTAGGTATAAAATTAAGTGCATGGCTATGCATATTTACCAAGAGGTTTGTGCATTTAAGGCGTTTGTGAAAGGAATTTGCAAGTCGAGAACGTTTGGGAACCACTGAACTAGACTATGACAGCATGGTTAGAGATAGATCATGGTCACTTAGAAACTGTTGTTGCCTGTTTCTTCATCAAGACTGGACTATGACAGCATGGTTAGAGATAGATCCTGGTCACTTAGAAACTGTTGTTGCCTGTTTCTTTATAAAGACTGGACTATGACAGCATGGTTAGAGATAGATCCTGGTCACTTAGAAACTGTTGTTGCCTGTTTCTTGATCAAGACTGGACTATGACAGCATGGTTAGAGATAGATCCTGGTCACTTAGAAACTGTTGTTGCCTGTTTCTTGATCAAGACTGGACTATGACAGCATGGTTAGAGATAGATCATGGTCACTTAGAAACTGTTGCCTGTTTCTTGATCAAGACTGGACTATGACAGCATGGTTAGAGATAGATCATGGTCACTTAGAAACTGTTGATTGCCTTTTCCTTGTGAATTTTTTTTTTATAATAACTGTTTGACACAATTTTTCCTTTGTTTACTACAGTATCACTAAGGTAAGGATTTAGCCTAGTGCTCTATTTTAAATAAATTTAATAATTTGTAATTAGTAAGTCTCAACATACCTAACATTGTTTTACTTTCAATATAACTTTTCACATCACACTAAATAAATACTTTGTTTTGCCGAGCCAATTTCAAATCATTATATGTTAAGTTGTATAACATGTATTATGTCTTACTTCATTTAAATATTTTCACTGACTTTTACAGCTCATTGTATAACAAACCACTTGGAATAATTTCCTTCTTCAGTAATAAATAAAATACCCGCCTCGGTGGCGTAGTTGGCTAACGCGCTTGTCGTGTAGAGCTCTACTGCTGAGGACGGGGAGATCGAGGTTCGAATCTCGGTCGGATGAACTGGGGGTGGTTTTTCCTAAATGGTTTTCCACTCTTCCTCCACGCAAATGCGGGTTCACTCACTCTAATTCAACCTTCCCAATTCCTAATCCATTAGCGTAATTAGTACTTAAAGCGTATAACCCGAACAGGTAGCAAGACACGGTGCTAAATATTATTATTATTATTCAGTAATAAATAACAAGGGCGTAGAAAGGAGAGGGTCTGTCGACGCCCCTTGAAAGGGGTCAACAAATCGATATAAAAACTTAATGTTCAAGTGTTTTACTCATAGTACAGTTTTAATTGCATATGTCATCACCCAAATATTAGTTAATGAATATTTTAATATTCACCTTCAAGATACACACTGTAAAACTTCCAATTGTAAAATTAGCTATGTCAACATCAAATATTGTACTTCTTTTCTCATACATTCATATGGTATTGAAAAACAAAGGATGTTTCTTGGAATGAGCCAAGTAAGTGGGGTCCTAAACAAATGAGGCAAACATTTTTGCTATCGCCTGTAAGATCCTACTTGAGGAATTACCCTAAGAAAAGAGCAGCTTAAACAATAGAACAACTGTCATAAGTGGAGTTTGTAGCTTATGTAGGTAAACTTACTACACTTCCCTCACCCATTATCTGAACATAACTATGATAGGTTTGAAGGAAAGGGCACAGGTCGGGTGGGTCTGGACCCCCTAGAATTTGTTAACGGAGGACCCCCTAAAAAATGAGCTTTCTACACCCTTGATAAATAATATATCTAATCCTTACTACATGTTTTTAAAATATTTTCTTAAATTTAAACAAGACAGTGTAGACACACTCCACATTAATGTAACATAAGTGAGAGTGAAGGAAGCCCACCTGAAAGGAAAGTTAGGTAAGCTCTAGATATAAACAATTTCATCTGCAAAATTACCAAGGAAATTTAATACATTTAAGACATTTGAATTTAAACATTGCTTACATTCAACCAAAATCATGAAACCTTTTTGCTTGTTAACTTTAAACTAATACATTATGTTTAAATATACATATTTATAGGCGGGGAGGTTGAAAAACATGAGATATTTTAATGTCTGTTTGATTTTCAAATATTATTTCTAAGATTAAGGTTAGTAGTGTGTGTAGCATTTAATTTATATTATTTGTTAATATTTCAATCCAATATAATTTCTTTTCATAGTTTTCAGACTTTTGTTTGTATATGATTATTTTATTTCAAAACATCTAACAATAATAAACATGAATAATGACACGAGAAACATAACTGAACAAAAAATAGTTAACACCAGCCCCGAGGGGCTCTCTAAAACATACACTACATTGAAACACATAACATAACACAAGTAGACAAGATATGGCGCCCTGGTGGGCTGAATAATGCCGTCGTTGGGTTAGGGGTGGGAAAATATATAAAAAAAACCACCCCATGGCACAAGAAGGGTCGCCAGGACCTTAATATATACACTAAGTACAAAGGAGAGAGGGACGGAGCGGAAACAGGGGAAAGAAACAAGAAACGTGGGAAAACAAAATAAATAACTTTACGGGAGGCTTGGACCCGGTCGGAGAAGCCACCGGGGTCGGTCAGGGAATAATAGTGGTCCGCCACCAGATGTACGCAAATATTTCATATGTAGCCCCGCTGTGAAATTAAAATAAACTTCACCCTGTGGGTAATTTTTGCCTCACAAGGTGTGAGAAACTAAAGAGGGGTCAGACTTTTGATACATTATACAGCTAATGGACTTATTTTAAAATGGGAAACATTCAATTTGCTTATAATAATACAGCCTGCTGTACATAAGCGCTACATTTTCAGTGACCTGAATGCTACGGGTGTCAGAATAGTGGGTTAGTAGGCTTAATTGGAGACACTTATGGCAACTAATAATGTGTTTGCCACATCTTTTATGTTATGATTTTAATTTTCATCCTCTTAATCCATTCCCTGGTGTGGGCGTGAATCAACGTTTCATTGCAATAAGTTATTGTAATGCTATCTATTAATGAACTACTGTACTTATAGCAAATATGAATACTTCATATTGAAGCTATTAGATGGGGCTATTAGCTAAATGCTACACTATAACCATGAATAGAGCAATAAATGAGAAAATAGGTGAATAATGAAAAGGTTTTGGATTAGAGTATGTGAATAGAAAAATGGCTGCTGGTCCTGCTTAGATAGCTGTGCTTAACACGTGCCAGAGAATGGGTTAGTTGGGGAAATTACTAGGGATGTGCGATAAGGAATTTTTCACTTGGAATAGAGTTCGAATGAAAACAGAGTTTTTTTGTTGTTGTTATTGTTATACAAAGCAATATCTGTACTAGAAATATTCAAGTTAAATTTCTGTAATAAATCCATTTATAAATCATAAGTGCAGACATAGAAATTTTAGAATGAATAGTTTTGTGGAAAAAAAATTATAATCACATAAAATCAAAAAGTAAAAGCCTTTTCCCTGATATTCTATCATTTTATTTATTACAAATTGTTTTTGCTCAATGCACTTTATTTCATACAAATCACACAAAATCAGTATTTTAGTTCTACTCAATGCAATTTGTAGAGATTTTTGTTTTAAATCAGACAATAGGAAATATTGAAGGAATATATTTGCTATGAAATAATACCTTAACATTCAATAAAATTAACTAAACTTAGAATTTTTAAAGAAAAATAAAACCTTCAGAGAACTCGATTGTTTTTCAGTTTTTTTAAAAATTGTCACGTTTGAGCAGGCACTAAAATTCGACTCTAAATAAAGTTTTTGAGCACTCGCACACCCCTAGAAATTATCCTGCTTTGATTAAATAAAAGCCCCTTTAAACTTAACCAATCACTCGTTATCGGTCAGTCCATCACATACAATGTGAATTTTATGAGAGACTGATCAAGCTATCACTACACTAGGGATGTAACAATGGCATATAAAACAAGATTGCGAGTACTCGAGTTTTGAGCTAAAGCTCTTGGTAGAAGTTTGGGTTGACGAATTCAAGCTTGATGTATCAGCTTATTTCCGCGTTGTATTGTGTGTTGATAATGGATGACTTATCGTTTGCTTATCATGCTACTTCTTTGGATACTGTTTGTGAAATGGGAAGAGTTGGCATATGCTATTTTCATTGTTTACTAATGCAGTTTTTAACTTCAAAAATGTTTTGATTTATTATATAAGTCTTATTTTGATTTTAAGACATGCTTTTTTTTAAACATTTTAACAGCAATTTATCTTTTATTTAACCAGTTAAGTTTTAAAAGTATATATCACTTGGCTTGATTATACTCTGGAGTTTTAGTGAAAATAATGCTTGAGTTTGACTCATAATGAAAATACTTGAGCTCACAATTCCATACTTTAAGCCAGTGGTTCTCAATAGGTGGCCCGGGGGCCAGATGGGGCCCGTGAAGCATGTCAGTCCGGCCCCCGGTAACTAATTAATCTGAAAATATATATATATACTGTATATATAACCCAACACACTGTTATACACCGCACGTCTGACACTCCTGTGCTAGACGTGATGGAAGAAGGGAAGGGGAAGTTTATTATGGGAGGGCGAAGGTCATCTATCTTATATGGAGCAAAGAGACTTACAGTTTGAATTAATTTATGTTCAAAGTTCTGAAGAACTGAAACGTAACTTTACGGGAGAGTCAATGTTTAATTTTTGGGTTAAATTTGTGACTAGTTATCCAAATTGTAGAAAACTTGCCATTCTTATTATTTTAACTACGTTTGGGTTTACCTACGAATGTGAATCAAGCTTCTCTCGCATGAACAATATAAAAAATTGTATCGGGAACAAATTAACAGATTTTCATGTTGAAAATGCCATAAGATTAGCGCACATTCTATACTCCGGATTTTAAACAAATTTGTTGAAGGAAATCACCCTCATTTTTCTCACAAACATTTTGGTAACTAAAGTAAAGTTTGTTTTATAGTTATATTTTATAAATCCTAAAATAATAATGGTGTTCATAATATTATGAAGTACAGTACCTAGTTTTCATTTTGATAAACATTATGTACATTTTTTCAAATTAAGTTTTCACATCCTCTGACCCGGTCCATGAAAAAAAATTATATAAATAAATATATATATAATTGCGGCCCGCGCTGAGAACTAATTGAGAACCACTGCTTTAGGCCATGATATTACTGGTGACAAAGTCACTGTGGCTACCATGCCAAAACCTAGAATTTAGTTACTATATGGGTGACACAAAAGTATATTTCTTTTGAGAACATAATTCGAGCGCTGAGTGGTATGATCACCTACATGTATAGCTATCTTTGGTGCATTGGCATACTGGTTGCAGTGACCCCGCTCACACCTATTAGGAAGTGAGATCCTCAGCTGTGGGCTTAATTGATTGGACGCGGTTCAAAACAGTGTACAACGTTGGCTTTAAATACCAGTGAGGACAACAATTTTAAATGTTGTGAAACCACGCAGTGTATGGGGTATTAGAGCGCTCACTCCAAGTGCAATTTCAGGCACTTTTACGGAATGTACCTAAAAACTGATAGATGCAAAAAATATATATATTCTAAAGTGGTTTGAGATTAAATTAGTAAAGTGTGTGTAATAGTCAAAAACTAAGAAATGTAGTTTTTACTGTGGGACTATGTTATATTTGTCTGCTTTTTTTTTTATGTATAAAACGTGTAGAATAGTGAGTGGTGTTTCACACTGATTTAAGGTTACACATACCTTGAAATGGGGATGAGTGTCTTGGATTTCTTTAGATATCCTTTTAAATACACACTGGTGTTTATTTGTGTTATTATTACTGTTCCGAAAAGCTGTGTTTGTTTTATAATATTAGAAATACTGTACAATATATGTTTTGATTTTTATACACTTGTCATAAAAAAAATCTTATAATATGTTAAAGCTTGTTTAGATGTTCTTTTTGATAAATTTAAGAATTAAAACTGCAATAGTTTGTGTTTGAAGTTTTGTTTTTTTTACACACTAGTAATTAAGTTTTAGTTGTTTTACATGTGTTATGTTTTAGGATTTTAAAATAAATTCTTTAAAAACACACTTTACACACCATTTTAGTACCAGTATATATTTTCACATGTCATATTGTTGAATTACTATGAATAAAAACATATCTAAATAACTTTTGTTTTAAAAATAGAATCAAATATAGCCAAACAAGCCCACCCTTAGGCGTGTGCAAACGGTGCATCTGTACAGGGCTACCCTGGTTTGGAAGCCTCCTGCTGGCCTAGGTGACACAGGAAAAAACACAAGTTGGGGTTGGAAATGTTTGCTTGTGTGCTTGTATGTTTGGTAGGCTTGGAGATCTAGCAAATATTGTCAGAGTGTAAAAACAAATAAAAACATAATCTTGTGGTTTTATTTATTGAATGAGTGAAACGAGTTCTGATATGCTTTTGTCTGTTTGTCTGTGGTGGATGTGTCTCACGATAACTTTTGAACGCATTAATCAATTTGATTCAAACTTAGAAAAGTTATTCTCTTTAGCTTTATAAAAATCAAATTTGCCGGGGAAGAAAATCAAGGAAGGATTGGGGGGAAATCAACACTTATATGTATAAAAAAACATGGATTACAGCATTAATTATTTTCATGAATTTATCTTTTCGGGTATTTCCTGATACGTTATACGGTTAAAAATTGGTATATAATACTAACTACTCTAATAACAATAACATTAAAGAAAAACAAAGTTTTTTTAAGTTTTGTTAGAGGGCCCTGCAAATGAATTTGGTCCAGGGTTCAACGTCTGTTAAGGGTGGTCCTGTATCCAAATTTAAATAAATGAAACCTGCCTCGGTGGCGTAGTTGGCTAACGCGCTTGTCGTGTTGAGGCTCGACTGCTGAGGACGGGGAGATCGAGGTTCGAATCTCGGTCAGGTGTACTGGGGGGGTGGGGGTTTTCCTAAATGGTTTTCCACTCTCCCTCCACGCAAATTCGGGATCACTTCCTTTAATTCAACCTTCCCAAGTCCTAATCCATTAGAGTAATTAGTACTTAAAGCGTATAACCTGAACAGGTAGTAAGACGCGGTGCTAAAATATTATTATATATATATAATATATAAATAAATGAACCCAGAAAATTACATAGTGTGCGGTTAAAGTGAGTGTTATTCCATTGGACCCACTGTTAGCACTCCCTCTGCTACATTGAATAGTAGTTGAATAGTTCTGATCAAGGGTGAAAAAGGAGAAAACTTCACCCATGCTAAGTTTGTGTCTGCAAATTAGTCATAATTGTTGCTTTTTTATTTTTTATTATCATTATTTCCTATATACATTCTTCATACATACATTTATTTACCTCAAAGGTGAACAGAGTTTTTCTTTAAAGAGTTAATTAATATTTAAGACAGTACAGTAGAGTCTCAGAAACTCTATATTCTGTGTACTCGATACACACACGTGCACACAGTTGTTGGCGCCACTCATCACAATCCAAGGTCATTCAAATATATAACCTCTCAGATTGTTTGTGTAGTTGGAGTGGAACAGTCGTGCTGTGGGTTTTTACAAGTGCTGTGTTTGTTAGTTTTCCAATTCAATAACGTGTTATTTGAATCAATACAATACTATATGTAAATTACTGTACTGCATTTCTGTATATTACACATATGTATGTACACCATTATATTAACATGTAATATATTGTACTGTATGTATATTACTGTTACTGTACTGTACAATACTATAATACAGTACAACTGTACCTATAATATTTGATACTGTACTGTAATTCACCCTTGTTTATAAAAACATACATCTAACGCAAGTTCATTAATAAAACTCAACATTTCAATAACTTAACAACATCTCAGTCCACATTAGGTCGAGTTTCCGAGACTATACTCTACTCAGTTTAACCTGTTTCGACTGTCTTTCATGCTTTACAATCTACTACTGGTTAGGTATCTGCATCGCTCTAACATTAAAAACTTTCTTTGAAATCATCACCGTTGTTAATTTTGCTACAATTATTCAACCAAAATTATTCATTCCTCTCATCATCACTTTACACTTGACAACCATAGATCAGTCAGAATTCCTATTTCATGAAAATTACCACCAATAAGACAGTTACCCAAATTATGTCACATTTACAAACTAAACAAACTAAGAATTTATAGATGTATGTATGTATGTATGTGAAAAAGTGACCTTTGATAATGGGAAATTTACTGGAGAATATATTGTTTTTTAGCTTTCATTTGTTCAAATTATAAATTTAGTCAGGCATGAAGTAAAGTTTTCAAATATCTCTCCTAAGACAGATCTTGACTTTATCAAAGTTGAGCAAAGACAAGTTTGAAACATTGTATTTAAGCTCTAAATAAAATTATATTCAAACCATAACATTTCACAAAAATTAAACATAGCGCAGGAATACGATAGGAAGAACATTATCTGACATTTACAAAATTATTAATTATCTACACTAATATTATAAAGAGGAAAGATTTGATTATTTGGTTTTTTTTGTTTGTAATGGATAAACTCAAAAACTACTGGACCAATTTTAAAAATTCTTTAACCAATATAAAGCTACATTATCAGCGAGTAACATAGGCTATATTTTATTTTGAAAATTTAATTTATTCCTCATAAAAATGTCGATAGTTTTACACAGGGTATACAAAATTGCCTAAAAATATGCTTTCTCCGCGTGAGCTCCAAAACTATTGGTATTACACACAAAAATAATATACATATTGAACGTTCTCACTAATATGAACAAAAAAGTCCGCGAGACAATATATGTAATTATTATATTTATGTTACAATAAAAGTTTTTTGTTGAAATTAGTCAACTAAAGCACGGATGCGAACAAAAAGTGATTATATCCGTATAATGATATAAATCCTTATCCAAGTCGCGGGCAGCAGCTAGTATTTCTATATATATCTATATATTCATATGCCAATGCATGTGATCTGTCACTTTTTATAGATAGTGTCGATAAAACAAATATATATTATAAAATGTTCTTAATTTTAACTGCCAGAAAATATGTATACATTTTTTAAACCCTCATTTCTAACTTGCTTTTACCTTTAGTACTCAAACTTTATTTTTTAAATATATTTCTAATTTTAAAAATAGTACTAGTTTTACTTCTCAACAATGTAAATACACATTGAATATGATCTATGACAGTTAGCTAAATATGTCAAGCCATCTATTAACTATTTACCTCAACATGTGTGTCCATAATAAAAAGCAAAGGGTAGTCAAAATGTTTATTTTGTTTTTAACCTGAGGTGTGAAGGCATCTAAATGATTATATATATTTTTACATGACAGTTTCAAACAGCTGTATCTTTGCATCCATTGAGAATTGGAAACATGTCTATGCTACCCTTTTTTACTCAGAATTATATATAAAATATATATTTATACATACAGTAAAATCTCTCTTGCCCTATATATATATAGATTTTACTGTATATATATATATATGTATATATATATACAGTGTATATATATACAGTATATATATATATATATATATATACAGTATATATATAATATATATATATATATATATATAGAGAGAGAGAGAGAGAGAGAGAGAGAAACTTTTACTGAATATATATTTTATATATAGTTCTGAGTAAAAAAGGTAACATAAACATGTGTCCAATTCTCAATTGATGCAAAGATACAGCTGTTTGAAACTGTCATGTAAAAATCCATTATTAGAGGTATTAAATAACGAAACATGATGTTTAAAAACCCCACCACCAACCTCAATGCACTTTACAACTCTTGTGGTAAAAATACATATTGTTCTTCTGAAATTGTTTTGGTGTTCTTTTATTAGGGAAGCACTATCCAAAATGGGAGCAAGTTACCCTCAAACTACACATTAAAGGTCTAGCAATATATATCAGTGCCGTGCCCGAGCCAAACATCGTCCGATACCCTGATCGCCCCACTCGGACCAGAGGCGCCGGTTCCACAGCCTGCCTCGAGATCAATCATTTTACCAATTGTTCTTTATGGGTGTGAAACTTGTATCTTACCTTTCATGACGAAAGAAAGTTTAGGGTGTTTGAAAACGAGGGGCGTAGGAAGATATTTGGTCTAAAAAGGGATGAATAGATTTGGGAGTAGAGAAGGTTACGTAATGATAAGTTGCATATATTGTGCTCATCACAAGACATTGTTTTGGTAATCAAATCTTGCAGACTATGGGCAGGACATGCAGTGTGAATGGAATAATCTATAACCTTGTTCAGGGCATTGACTGGCAAACTTAATTAGAAGATACCATTGGGAAGACCTAGATGAAAATGGGAAGCTAACATAAGAATATACCTGAAAGAGATAGTCTGTAATGAGATAGACTGGATAGAACTATACCTACACTGATTTTGGTTGTAAAAAATAGTAGAGAAAATTCAAACATATTTATTAACGGTCAACATATATGATAACACAAATGATATTAAAAAGTTATCTAAGTATTGACAATATCTATTAAACGTGACAATTACTGATAACATGACTTGATGTATTAATATATTATAATTGTTTTAGTAATTTAAGTAACTAACTTCTACTGTTATTCCTAACTGTCTGGTTGTATCTCCAAGTAGAGCCTAAACTATTTTATCTATCGGGCTAAAACTTGGTATCTAGGGTTTTCATAGAGTTGCCCCGAGAGGTTTTTAGAAATGGATATATAACCCTAAAATTGAGGGTAGTTTACTGTAGGGCAAAAAGAGAAAAAATCGATTTTCTCAAAATCGGCTCTAATGATTTTGATTGAATTTCATTTCTAAACATTTATAAATATTCCAAACAAAATAGCTTCTATCAATATTTCGGCAAAATAACTTCAAGGGCTCCGGTCTGATGCGTAAATTATCTTTTTTTATAATATCTCCTAAACTATTTGAGATATGAAACTACTTATTGTTAAAAATATGCAAGTCTCTTTATAATACAAATATTTTATAAGAAGCGGATTTTTATAAAACTAATAACTTTCAAGCTATATGGAAATATATATATTTTTTAACTTTTCGAACACAAAAGGTAAAAGTATTGCGACCGCAAAAGAAAATCTAAGCTGAAATGTTGATGGATGTCAACGTCTCAAGACCCCCAAACCCTAAAAAGTGGTCTTTGCAATGACGTCTGTCTGTGTGTCTGTTTAAACTTAAAATAAGAGTAGTTTAAGAAAGAGTGAAAAGAGAAAAAATCAATTTTCTCAAAATCGACTTTAACAATTTTGATTAAAATTCGTATCTAGGTGTTGATTAAGATTATAAATAAACTGGCTATTTTCATTTGACCATGATAATGAATTTTAGGGTAATTTACAGAAGCAGAAACTTCCGTATCTTTGCAACTATTTGAGATACTAAATAACTTATCATTGCAAAATTGTAATACTGTTAAAAATAAAACACTTTTATATAAAATATATTTTGATAAATTCAACAGTTTCTGAGATATTGGCAAATGTATTAATACAATTTTGTGAGCTTTAGTTGTAAAGAGATACTACTTAAGTTTTAACGCAATAATTCTCCAATGCCATAGAGTTATTAAATATAAGTAAGTCTCTAAAAGTGTATGTTGTTTTTCCTTAAATCCCATAAGATAAATGTTTGTACAACAATGATCTATATCCATTTTAGACTCAATAGTCAATATTTACATTTTTTTATTGGTCAAAATTTATAAATGAGAAATTTAATAGAAATGCAATGGCATGGAGATTTGCAACACCTAATATAATGTCGAAAATTTTAACCGAAAGATGAAATTTAAATACGAAGTGTTGACCCTTGTGGACCCAACATTGATCTTTTTTATCAGACCAAACATACAACTGAGGACATTAATTCTTTAAAAACAAAATTATAAAATTTAAAACCTGGACTAAAAAAAAAAGTTTTACATAATTATAGTGCAATTTATGCTTGGGTTTTCTAGTATATATTGTTTCGTTTCACATATATTACGAGTTTTGAGTAAATATATCTATTTTAAAACAATAGTGCGAGAAAGTCTGTGTGAAGTTCCGTACCATTTATTTTAAATAGGTATTAAGTTTGAGTTATTGTTTGAAGGTATTAAAATAGTTAAATAGTTTCTTGTGGTTAAAACCAAAATAATTATAGGAAAAACCTAACAACCAAACCCTAGATCATTAATTTACCATTTAATGTAAACAAAATCAGAAGCGAAGGAAAAAATCCTAGTTATTGGGAAAGTTAAACACTTTAATTACAATATTTTTTATAATTCAAATTTTAATTAGGGATGGCATGGAAAAATTAAGTTTCAGATTTGAAAAAAAGTTGGATTTGACCCATCTTTAATACATGTGTGCGCGCGCGCGCGCACACACACTAACTACATTTTTTGAATGACCTATACCACCATCGACCACAGTGGTTTTGGGATAAAGTACTCACCTCGGGACCTGATGTTTGCAGGTATGAACCCAACGAAGGCCAAAGACTTTTTCTTGTGTGATAAAAAAAATCATAGCTTAACATCCTTCAGAGGGGAAGTAAACCTGTCTGTTCCATGTGGCGTGTAAAAAAAAACCCTTAAAGCTATTTGAAAATACCTCTCCCGGCAAAATTGGTAGGTCATTTCACCTCACTTGTAGAACTTTGGAGGTACAGGTAATCAGCCTTGGTGGCGCAACTTCAAAGAATGATCACAGCCAGGGAGTTTACTCTACCACAAAAACCAACCATTATCCGCACCACTTTCCACTGTTCTTCTTTTCACTTTAATTTTCTTATTTCTTCAGATTCTGTTTTTCTTTTTTGACTTAAGTCTACTTCAATCATTTTCTTCTTTTCAAGCACTTCTTTCCTTATTCCTGAAGCATTCGTCACAGCATGAATCATCTTTTTTGAAATTGTCATATTTAGAAGTCTCCCGGCTGCAGTGACTGCATCATAAGTTACACGTTGAGCAATAAGGCTGTCCTCATGTAGGTTTTCAAACAGACATTCTTTATTCACAGAAAAACTTCTCTCAATGGCTGTTTTGCTTTGGAAGAGAACAAGAATTTTTTAGTGAAATATTGTATGCATTTCCTATAGAAAAAATATTCATGAACTTATCAAGCTGGTCACCCCTTGAAGTGAATTGTTTAAGGTAGTCAATAACTTCTTGCTTTGATACAAAGTCCAAGTAATCTCTTTTTACATCATCAGATTGCATGCTAGGTAGAAGTTGTGTCTTGTAGTAGGACTTCTTAAGCAGAAGTTATCCTATAGGCCCTAACCGATGGATTGAGCATAACTGCAGGAGAGAAACCACTAGCAACCTTAACAATTTTGTAGGAGAGAGGACACTTATGTAAAAGTTTGTTGCAGAGATCAACTAGGAATTTTTGACAATCTCCTCTGAACTGAAGTATCTTGATGTCTTTGATTCCTTTCAAAGCTGCCGATTCTGCAAACCCAAAATCTACATTAGGGAGTGATTTCATGTTGGATTGTTTCTTTAAATCAATGGCTAACAATTTTTTGGAAGTATTTGCTGAATTCATTACATAACATTTTATAATTCTGTTCATCAAGTGCTCAAGTAGTTTATCTGGATTTGCAAACATAAATGGTAATATAGGTTGATTGCTCTGATATTCGGTGAGAAATTGCTCCAACTCAAGTGAAACTTACTGCATGAATCCCAACTTTTTTGTCAGAAGTTCATCCTTCACAAAATTGCATAATGTTTGAAAATTATCAGATTTTGTAGGTTGCTTGTTAGAATAAAAATAGTTTTAAATACGGCAGTATTGACATTGCTTTCTCTAACACCCTTGAGTTTTCTACCCATCTAATAGAACAAAACTTCATCAAGAAAAGAGATGATCCTGTTATTCTTTGATAGTCTGCATGTCTTGTTTGGAAATCTTTAAATAAATAATATAGTGAGCACAAAAACTGGTTAATAATCCAACTAGAGTTAGCATATACTGTTTTGTAAGCACCATGGCCAATGTGCAAAAAACAAGATTCAAATTTCAGTAACTCAGGATCTTATGTAGAACCTTCCTTCAAGTAACTTTTGAGATCACTTAAAAATTTGAGGTTTACATTTGGTCCATCCATGGAAACTTGAAGCATTTTTTAAGATCTAAGCCCTCGTCTTTTAGTGCAGATATAAAATGCATTATTATATCTTGAGCTATTGCATGACGTAAAAAGCAAAATGTTAAATATTTTGTATGAATTTCATTTTCACTCCAGAAGCGAACAGCATCCATCTGGGTCTTCTGAGCCACAGCAGTTATACTCTCATCAAATGAAATACAATAAAATGAGCATTGCTTAACCATTTTCGCAAGCTCGCTTTTGAAAAAAGGACCTAGTCCATACACGATGACATATCCAAGTTTATATTTATGCATTTGAAATTTCTTGGCAATATCACTATCGGAAAACATTAATTTAAAACAATCACTACAGCAGCAGCAGCAGAAAAACTTCTAGCAGAAGAATGTTTCATTACTTGATTAAAAGCCCACAATATTTCAGCATGAGAAACTTCATCTTTGACAAGGTAGCTTTGAATAGAACAACTAGGTCTAGTTTCAGGTTTCAAATCTACTTGATTGTCATTAGCACTAAAATGTACATCTTCAAGTAGGCCTACAGATGACACTGCATTTTAGGTCGTAGGGACCAAGTCCAATATGTTTTTGTTCCCACTAGCAGCTTTCACTCTGTCAACATGCTTCTTTCCCTTGGCATGAGATCGGATTGAAGATATTCCCACGTTACTTATTATTATTATTATTATTAGCACCGCGTCTTACTACCCGTTCGGGTTATACGCACTTACGCTAATGTGTAATGGTAGAAGTGATTGTGAGATGAAATGGTGGACCTACAGTTTAACGTGAAATCCGAACCACAGTGGAGGCCTGGCATTCCTCACATTCACAAGATATCTTGTCAGAGGTGGAGGAAGGGTTTGGTAATCAGATAAATCTGTGCCGGGACCGAGGATTGAACCCCAGCCGCCAGCACATAGGTCTGACACCTTACCCCTAGACCGCCAGGTCATCCCATGTTACTTGTATCAAAGTTAGTTTTAAACTAAGAACAATGGCCTTTACTTTTATCACAATCCACTTTTTGTAACCACAGCCAATCTTTAGACACTGTACTGGCCAACCAATCATCTTTAAAAGAGGTTTTTCCTCTGAGCCTACTCATTTCTTCTTAAACAGAAAGGTCACAAGATAAACAAGTGGGATCTGCAAAATACTCGCACCAGGCCAAGCTTAGGAAGGGTAGTTTTTCTTTTGGACGGCTAGAGTGGGGGAGGAGCGAGAGTACTTATTATTTATAAATTGATCTAATACAGAACATAAATATGACTTCATATTACTCAAAATTTTAAAAAAAAACTACTATTTTTTTTATTCAAACTCAACTAAGTGAAAAATGTCTACTCCCATACCATATAATTTATGATAGAACTGTTAAATCTTTTCTACCGTCTTCCTCACTCCAGCATTAACAACAACAAAAACAAAGTGTTAATCTTAAACAATAATATATTTATTGAGAACGTTGTACATTAGTATCACACTGTGACTTGTTTAGCAAGATCACCATTTTAACATACCACCTGTTGATCTACCATTACAACAATAGAATCTACAAAGTTTTATTTACAGTTTATTACAAAACAATCATAACGAGCTTTTTAACAGTTAAATTATATTTTTACAATATAAAAAAAAACTTAATCTATATGAAAAAGCATTGGTGTTATTAATTTCTAAGTATATCTACAAGTATGTACAGTATTGATGGTAATACAAAGTTCAAAATAGAACAAAATCAAGAAAACACTAAATACGAAATACAATTATAAACTCATATTAAAAGGGGGAAAAAACTCCTCAAATATGAAAATTTAATATATTTAAATAAAATATTGTATCACAACATTAATTCCAATTGATGGTAAAAATACAAAATGATTAAAAATAATTTTTATTTATAGCCTGATAAAAACTATATTTCCTACTGAAAATCATTTATAAATGTAAGATAGTTGGTGTTATCCCCTCCTAATGTTGAACAACAGTTAACAATGAATGAATAACAATCACCCAAACTTACTGTTTACTTCCAGCTTTTTAAATTTATTAGTTTTTATTATAGGATGCTGGATACATTTGTGTAAAGTGATAATCAATTAACAAATTAATAATTTATTGATTAATTTTTTTTTGTTCTTGTAGAAAATGAGTTTTTTTTTTACAAACGCTTGCATACTTCCCCTAAGCTTAAAACTTAATCATGCTAATTTGTGTTAAGGTGAATAGTGAATAGCACATAGTGCACAAGACATAATTTTCAACAATAGCATTCATAATATATACATAGTGAATAATGCACAAAGCATAAAGTTAAGAATAAACAACCCTTGGACTTTACAAATATCAGCCAATGAGAGCACGAGAAGAGGCGCTCACCAATTAAACGCAAGTATACAGAAATTCTATTCTGGTTTGATACGCATAGTGGTAGCAATACTTGTTTGTTATTAATTAATTTTTTCTGTTTTGACATCAACAAGTAGAATAATTGTAAATATTACTGAAAATAAATGGGAAATATTACATTTTGAATTTTTTATTGAGAGGTAGGTCTGTCAAATAAAATTTGATTTAATAATACAGGCACCACTAAATTAGATTACTTTTATGTTTAAAAAGATACAGCCTAATGAGTGTTGTTTTTCAAGTTAAACCTTAAATAAAGTATTTTAAAAACCTTATCTAAAAAAGCAGCGAGGTTAGACCTATTAATATGAACAAAAAATGTTTAGATAATAGTAAGACTATAATCACAACATTTAATTATATACCATTGTATTTTTGTTATGAATTATGCACTGGTCATTATTCACTATTAGTTATGCACTATGCATGAATATAGACCCAACCTAAACTGAATTACCCTGAAAATAGGTCGTCTTCAAATATAGGCCATATCTGAAAAAATGTGAGTAGGAAAACAATAAGTATACAGAATTATTTTCATAGTTATGATCAACATATGTTGATACAAGTTGTTAAAACATGTTTAAAAAGAAAAAATTATACATTTGTAGTTTTCCATTTTTTACTAAGGTTGCCATTATTGCTTCAAGTTGTATCTTGACCAGGCCAACGTTAGTTAAATATCGATGGAAGTTGTCAGTTATGACAACATTATCAATCAACATAATTAGTTATCAACTAACCTCCTCAAGGTCCATCTAAGGTTGTGAGGTTAGACTATCTCTGGATAAATACGGTATTACAAGCCCATACTGTTAGCTAATATTTCTTTTACTGATACTTAAAACCGATATAGTTTTAGAGTATTGGTGAAAATCTAGTTTTAACTTTAATATACATTTGAAAATACTATTTTCAATCATTTAACAAACCTAGTTTATTAGCACTCAGAATCACAAAAGTTGGCCAAAATTCACAGTAAGAATATTTTTCATTTGATTAAAAAAAATTTTTTTAATTACCATTTCAGTATGACCAACATTTGAGAATAACAAGTCAAATTTCCATTGGAAAAAAAAAAGTTTCCACTTTTTTTTATAATGTTGATTTTAATGTAATCGTAATATAAAACACAGTAATGCATATAATATATCTTTCAAATAGTTCACTTCGTAATAGAGCACAGCCTCAAAGTGATTCTGCCTAATATTACAAAACTTGGACGAAGTACAGTATGTCATGTAGCCCTATAGAAAGATTTTAATTACAAAGTAACATAAATGCAGACAGTGTATAGCTGTTAATATTAAAGAGAGCATTTTGCCTTCCAGCTTTCTTGATAGTAAGCGTCATTTCCAGTTAATGCATATTTTCCAAGAAAGATAGATAAAAGTAGACTACTTCAGCGATTTAGAAAATATGTTTCAAAATGATAAATAATTTAATCACAATAAGGAAAACTCAACTGTCCAATTTTTTCTCTCTCTTTCCTCATTACATGGTAAGGTAAATGAAATCTCCTTTTACCATAACTAACTACCCTATTTAAATGGACAAATAACTGTCATAATAACCAGGACCCGGATTTTAATTACCGAAAAATTTACTTCAAATTGTCAAAAAAATAACATAAAAATAAGAACAAAAACTTGTAATAAATGCACACGACTAAGCCAAACATGCACTTTAGAAATGAAATACATATGCAATGAACAAGATTTAACAACTAGACTATTGCTTTCTGATAGATATAGCATAATTTTATAATAATGAAAAGAGTAAAAAATGTGGGAAGAATCCAATACACAAAGGTGACATTTTCTTTCTAACTTTTATAATTGAAATAGTCACACACATGGATAAACATAAATTTGAGTAATATTTCACCATTGTTGGCTTTATCAACCAAAACTTTACACAAACAATGATTTACTTAGTTCTGAATTCAAAATGGAATAATTTAGTGTTTGTGTAAAGTATATTACTTTTTTTTTTAAATTTATTTTATTTTATAAAGGCAACAATGCCAAAATATTACTCAATCTTATTCAAATCTGTGTTTAATTAAGAGTGTATGATTTCTTATTTTGACAAATGTGTGTTAAAAAAAAGTATGCATTTATAAAATATTGGAAGTATTTGAAAATATACTTATTCAACACAAATACCTTAAAATGACTCAAAATTAAGCAATCCAAGAAAATATGACCAAAAATTCCAAAATGTCCAAAGTTTATGTTCTTATGAGCAGTGTATGGTAATGAAATAAAAAAAAATTACATGTAATTAAAATTCAGGCCCTGCTAATAACTAGGGAATATATAAAGATATTGTAAAAATCTGTGCTACTACCGATAGATATTAAATTGGTTACACTTTGATATAAGCCAGTAAGCCCCTTTACCCACTTTGGTGCCTTATGGTATAGGCCGCTTCTCTCACAGCAGACCAGACTGCCGATAACGAAGGAATCAAGGTTTGAATTTCATTCGGGTGTACTGAGAGTCTTTTTAAAAAATGGGTTTTCCACTCTACCTCCAAGCAATTATGGGTACACTTTCTTTAAATATAACCTTTACTCCTTCCTAAAACCACTAGCGTGGTTAGTATATGAGCGTATAACCTTAACCAGTAGTGAGAAGCAGTGTTAAAAAAACGTAAGCCCCTTTAACTGGTTCTTTATACCTCCATCGTGTTTGATTTTATCATTTATATAGCTACACAAAATAATTAGAGAAAGTGAACCCGCATTTGCATGGAGGGAGAGTGGAAAACCATTTAGGAAAAACCACCCCCAGTTCACCCGACCGCGATTCGAACCTCGATCTCCCCGTCCTCAGCAGTCGAGCTCAACACGACAAGCTTTAAACAAGTAGAGTAATGTCTTTAACTGGACATTAATTTAACTTTTAAAGGTTTATTATTCATTATTTAACTTTCCAAAATGTGACCTGATTTTTAACATATTTAGCACCGCGTCTTACTACCCGTTCGGGTTGTACGCTTTAAGTACTAATTACTCTAAATGGATTAGGACTTGGGAAGGTTGAATTAGAGGAAGTGAACCCGCATTCGCGTGGAGGAAGAGTGGAAAACCATTTAGGAAAAACCACCCCCAGTTCACCCGACCAAGATTCGAACCTCGATCTCCCTGTCCTCAGCGGTCGAGCTCATCACGAAAAGCGCGTTAGCCAACTACGCCACCGAGGCGGGTAACACAGACAAGTAATTTTACACTTACCTGACTGTTTGAAAGGATTATAGTAAAAAATGTTAACATTTAGTTACTATTCATATTTCCTTTTATTCTATTATATATATATTTCCTCTATGTTAATAATTTTTTTCCAAGATTCAAAGATTAGAGGTTCGAAGGTAAATTGGAAATTTGGATTCAACCCATCTTTAAAATATCTAATTCAAAATGTTTATGAAATATGTTATATAATACACATTATTAGTTTGCTCTGTCTCATACTACCTATATGGGATATAAACATTTAATTACACTGATTAATTAGAAATGAGGAAGGTAGAATTGAGATAAAGTTTACCCATATTTGTGTGTGAAGAAAGTGAAAAGCCACCCTCAGTACACCTAAATGGGATTTGAACCGCAACCTCTTTGTCCTTGGCAAACTAGACTTATATTAGTTTGACACTTGTCCATTGGATTGGGTAATATATAAAACTAAACCGATAAAAAAATCAATAACCGACTTTAATCAAAAACTTCCTGAAGTTTGTTATAGTAACATTTCCCAGTATTTGTTCACAAAACTATGATACAAAGTATTAAAAGAACACAGTCATATTATAATGTACCCTGTCCAAACAAGACCTGGAAAGGTTTATCAGAACACAAAGTAATCGACCAAAACAATTTTTATACAGTTTATGTTGAAATTTTTTTTATTATTCTACGAGTTTAAGTGCCTTTCTAGATAAAAATGGAGACATACAAATAACAGTCAGCAAAACATGGATAACACGCAGATTTTCAAGATTGACGAATATATAACAGTTTGTTTCCCAAAAAGTAAAGGTTTTTTTTCCATCAGCAACAAATGGATGTGAATATATAATATATTTCTTTAAAGAAAACCTCTTTTTCACTTTTTGAGGTATTTTATAGTTTATGTTTTAATGGGAATAACTCACAAGAAAGTTGGACACATTTAGAAGGGACAAACATATAATGGCTTTTACAATGAAACTAGGAAGTTACGTTGGATGCGCGTTTCACACTCCTACCTGATGACTTCCGATAGAATGAAACCTAGGTCGGGGGATTGGGCAGTAGTGACGATTTTCTTCAAGAGCCAGCCATTACCTCTTTGTCCAGTGGGAGCAGTGTAAAGTGTGAACCGAGTTGTTCTTTTCATTGTAAAAACCAAATTGTGTTCATCCCCTTTTTTATGTTTCTATCCGCCTTTCCTATACTTTCGTCCCATTATAACATAAGCGACAAATATATCTCTTAAGAGCTTTTATTAATATAATTTGCTATACAATAAAATAAGGCCTTTAGAGAAAATTAAAAAAAATATTTAAAACAATAGTATCATAAATTTTTGAATTTATTTTAATTAATTGAAAAATGACTCATTTACTAGGAACAATATATTACTTAGTGCAAAATGAGTTGAAGCATTTGATAAGGTATGTGCCATAATTCTAAGACAACAAATATGGAACACCTACTTCTAATGAATACACTACAATAATTATATGTTAATATAATTTTCCTTTGTTGCTCATGACTCTCTAAGGAGTTTATAGGGAGCATTACAGTGTTATATTGTAAATGGTCAGCTGGATGAATATAGTTGTGTGCGAGGCTAGGAGCCTCAAGCTGAGATTGGCTGAATTAATATAGTTGTGTGTGAGGCTAGGAGCTTCAAGATGACATTGGCTAAATTAATATAGTTGTGTGCGAGGCTAGGAGCCTCAAGCTGACATTGGCTGAATTAATATAGTTGTGTGCGAGACTAGGAGCCTCAAGCTGACATTGGCTGAATTAATATAGTTGTGTGCGAGACTAGGAGCCTCAAGCTGACATTGGCTGAATTAATATAGTTGTGTGCGAGACTAGGAGCCTCAAGCTGACATTGGCTGAATTAATATAGTTGTGTGCGAGACTAGGAGCCTCAAGCTGACATTGGCTGAATTAATATAGTTGTGTGCGAGACTAGGAGCCTCAAGCTGACATTGGCTGAATTAATATAGTTGTGTGCGAGACTAGGAGCCTCAAGCTGACATTGGCTGAATTAATATAGTTGTGTGCGAGACTAGGAGCCTCAAGCTGACATTGGCTGAATTAATATAGTTGTGTGCGAGACTAGGAGCCTCAAGCTGACATTGGCTGAATTAATATAGTTGTGTGCGAGACTAGGAGCCTCAAGCTGACATTGGCTGAATTAATATAGTTGTGTGCGAGACTAGGAGCCTCAAGCTGACATTGGCTGAATTAATATAGTTGTGTGCGAGACTAGGAGCCTCAAGCTGACATTGGCTGAATTAATATAGTTGTGTGCGAGACTAGGAGCCTCAAGCTGACATTGGCTGAATTAATATAGTTGTGTGCGAGACTAGGAGCCTCAAGCTGACATTGGCTGAATTAATATAGTTGTGTGCGAGACTAGGAGCCTCAAGCTGACATTGGCTGAATTAATATAGTTGTGTGCGAGACTAGGAGCCTCAAGCTGACATTGGCTGAATTAATATAGTTGTGTGCGAGACTAGGAGCCTCAAGCTGACATTGGCTGAATTAATATAGTTGTGTGCGAGACTAGGAGCCTCAAGCTGACATTGGCTGAATTAATATAGTTGTGTGCGAGACTAGGAGCCTCAAGCTGACATTGGCTGAATTAATATAGTTGTGTGCGAGACTAGGAGCCTCAAGCTGACATTGGCTGAATTAATATAGTTGTGTGCGAGACTAGGAGCCTCAAGCTGACATTGGCTGAATTAATATAGTTGTGTGCGAGACTAGGAGCCTCAAGCTGACATTGGCTGAATTAATATAGTTGTGTGCGAGACTAGGAGCCTCAAGCTGACATTGGCTGAATTAATATAGTTGTGTGCGAGACTAGGAGCCTCAAGCTGACATTGGCTGAATTAATATAGTTGTTTGCGAGGTCAGGAGGCTCATCCTGTCATTGGCTAATATGTTATATGAAACTAACTATATTGAGACAAGGAGAAAATTATTATTTCATTCAGTTGTTAGAGAAACAAAACAATCAGGTTACTTATTTCTCACTCGAGTTCTCATTTTGCCACAGCTTGGTTGTTTATTTGAGAAGGATGAACCATTTTCAATAGTTATTTGTTCAACTTTTTTGGCTGGAAAATATGTTGCCATAGAACATGTTTATTATACGAGATTCAGGATTTTCGGGAATGCATAAGGTGAATTATAAGAATAGATTGAGAATCATTAAAACATATTTTTAGATTTTAAGGTTCAATTCAGATTTAAACACAATACAAAACATAATATTATAATTTATTTTTGTTTTGATTTGCTGAGATTCAAATAGTTTGAATTTATATGGTTTATATTTGCCCATATGCTCGACTACCAATACTGCCTATAATCAACTTAGTGCAAAACTAGATAGTTGGATTCTAATTCTTTTTTAAACTAAATTACACCAGCGGTCATCTGAAAAGTCAACAAGAAAAATAATATGAAAACTCCCTACATCACCTCAAACAAACCTGGTTAGGAGTGAAACCTGGGCTCTTATCAGGAGTTGGGGAGTAACTGTCACTACCATAAAAAGGTATATGATTTAAAATTAAATTTTGGATTAGCACCTAAAACCTAAAATTCTTAGTCAGCCTGCAGTAGTCCACAAGTTACAGGCTTAATTTTCATGTGCATGTCATTTTTCAATTACTTAAAATTAAATTTTTGTTAATCATTCATAAAAAAAATGTTCAAAATGTGTCCACGGCAACTACATACAATTAATAGCATCAAAGATGTTAAAACAAAATTAGTTTGTATTAAGGTTGAATATAAGAGGGATAACAAGCCTACAGTGTTACGAATTGTTGAAACAAAACAATGATACACACACAAAAACACATTTTAAACACAAGCTTTTGTTAACAATGGTTGGCTTCTTTCACAGTTGAGTACAGACGGGCAGATTAAAACCACCTGCAAACACTCCCTTACTTTTTCAAGTGTGGCCATACGTCAAGGCACAGCATAAAATCACAAAACATACATGAATAGTGAAAAGGACTAATTTTGACAGCTAATTTATGATATAAAAAAACTATGGCTGCATTGGTTAAAATCTTAAGATTTGAAAAATATAGGCATATTAGTATACTATGGGTGTGAAATATTGGCCCTTAGCCCTGGACGGAGAAAAAAATAAATAGTGTATTCGAAAACAAGGAAGGTGCAAAGAGAGAGGAGTCTATTGGGTAGTGGAGATGATCACATAATGAGTTACATACCTGGTACTCATCACAAGATATTGTTAGGATAATCAAGTTGTGTAGATTACGGTGGACAGGACATGCAGCGTGAATGGGAGAATCTAGATCCGTGCTCAGGGTACTGACTGGCAAACTCAATGGGAGAATCTAGAACCGTGTTCAGGGTACTGACTGGCAAACTCAATGGGAGAATCTAGAACCGTGCTCAGGGTACTGACTGGCAAACTCAATGGGAGAATCTAGAACCGTGCTCAGGGTACTGACCGGCAAACTCAATGGGAGAATCTAGAACCGTGCTCAGGGTACTGACTGGCAAACTCAATGGGAGAATCTAGAACCGTGCTCAGGGTACTGACTGGCAAACTCAATGGGAAGAGTTAGAGTGTAGTGAGGGAGAATGGATGAAGATGGTTGTCAAATACTATGGTCTTGAAGTCTAGTGAAAACCGTAATTAATCTACCCTGTGAATTAATATAATACTTAGCACCGCGTCTCACTACCCGTTCGGGTTGTACGCTTTAAGTACTAATTACTCTAATGGAATAGGAATTGGGAAGGTTGAATTAGAGGAAGTGAACCCGCATTTGCGTGGAGGGAGAGTTGAAAACCATTTAGGAAAAACCACCCCCAGTTCACCCGACCGAGATTCGAACCTTGATCTCCCTGTCCTCGGCAGTCGAGCGGCTCAACACGACTAACACGTTAGCCAACTACGCCACCGAGGCAGGTTACCCTGTGAAGAACTTTTTCTGAATTTGACAGATGAAGGCTAGGTTTTGTGAAATTTTGTCTATTGTACCACATTTAAAAAAGATCTATTTCCGAAAGGTTTAGAAAAAAATGAGATTATTTTTATTGTTGGTCAAAAATAAATATTATTTAACCTGTTGAACTTAAGTTATGGTAAAATTGCTCAAAAAAAAGAGATGAGAAGACCTCAAATATTTGAACTAAAACCCTCAAAGGGGTTGGCCAGAGTTTGAATTGAATACAATGTTTGTTTGTTTTTTATTACATTCCAGATTTTTGATGACCATTTCTATTAAAAGATCAAAATAGAAAAACAACAAAACAAATATATTAATTTAAAGATGTTAAAGTTAAAAAAAAAATCTCTTTTGATTTTGCCATCAACTTTTCATTTTTCAAGTTTGACATTTACTTCACAGATGGGTGGGCAGCTTCAGCACAATTATAGTATATTTTTAGATTCTATAGAAATATTTTAATATAAAAAGAAAATTCACAGTAGAAACAAAATTGCGCTGGATATAGTAACAAATAATCAAAATGTAATGCACTATTTAAAAAAAACTAATATCTCAGAATTTGTTCTGTCAATTAAGTGAAACACAACGACAGCGATAGTTTGTCACGCCTTCATACATCACATCTCACAAGTTACACTAAAAAAACTTTACGTGGATAGAGATGAGAGAAATTAGTACTAGCAAAATAAAAATAAAATGTTGCGAGTTAATCCACAACCATAATGAAATATTTATATAAAAGGTTACGTACATAAGCTATGCGGCATATACACACACTTAAATGTTTGTTAGGACAATACACGTTAATGCCAACATATCGCACTGATAATTCGTTCGAAAGATCTCAACCATTATTAAGTGTGCAATTCGTAATGGTCATGTGATTAGGACAATGCTTCGGTGACCTGCGGAAGCTGTTGTGGTGCGAAATTGACCACCTCAGTGTATACCAGTTCTGAAACAAATTCATTTAGATCTACAACATCAACATTAATACTTTTATGGTTTACTCATTAAAATATATAATTTAATAGGGGATTTTTTGAAAATAATAATAGTAATAATATATTGACATCGTTAAAATTAGAGATGTCTGTGAATCTTCAAATCCTTGAGTTAATTTGGGTGGGGATGGGGGGAGGGGGTAATTATTCAAAATTTGTATTTTTACAGATTAATAATAATAATAATATTTAGCACCGCGTCTTACTACCCGTTCGGGTTATACGCGTTAAGTATTAATTACCCTAATGGATTAGGAATTGGGAAGGTTGAATTAGAGGAAGTGAACCCGCATTTGCGTGGAGAGAAAGTGGAAAACCATTTAGGAAAAACCACCCCCAGTTCACCCGACCGAGATTCGAACCTCGATCTCCCCGTCCTCAGCAGTAGAGCTCAACACGACAAGCGTGTTAGCCAACTACGCCACAGAGGCGGGTTTTACAGGTTAAAAGTAAACTTGAAACTTGAGAATGTTCACATAACCAGGGTATAATGCATTTATTATCATAATCATACACTCGATTAAGTGGTTAGTTAATGGTCCGGGTGTTAAATTTAATATACTTATTATATTGGACCAAGCCCCCAATAAGAGTACGAGCTCTAAAATCAATTTCAACCAGCAATTAAAAAAATAAGTGGTACAATGCACCTCACATACTTTCTCTCTATATAATCTTAAAATAGAGAAATTTACTAAAAACGCGCCAATTGTGTGAAACAAAATACTATACGATGTCGCAGAAACACTTAACCAACGAGCATAAATAATATACACTGTTATAATTTGTTTTAGAATAGACTAACATTCCTCTCTACCAAAGAGACTAGCAACCAATTTCAATTTTCAAACATCTCCATAAAAATATATTTCAAATAATTTTTTTATAGTACTACCAACATTACAATGAAAGTTATTTTGTATCTAAAATATTTTCTGAGACATGATCAAAATTGGAAATTTCTGCTTATGAAACGTTTAACAAACCATAAATAAAAAATGTCATCAAATTCATGAAAGCATATTTAAAGAAAATCAACTTTTTTTTTGTTCCTCTTTTGTTCCTTGAGTAAACTACTCTTAGTTTTAGGGTTAAATATCTAATTCCAAAAACTCCTCAGGTGAGCCTTATAAAAACCCTAAATACCAAGTGCTAGCCCATTTGGGAACATGGTTTTGGCTCTAAGATGAGATAGAGACACACAAATAGATAGATGACACTCCGAAAACCATTATTTCAGTTTAAGAGGGTCATGAAAAGTCGACATTTTTCAAATTCTCGAGTTCTACTTCTCTCATTTTCTCTACTCCCTGAATCTCCTTTAGGAATCCAAGACCCATCCCTAGACTACTCTGGTAAGACTAGCACATGTGTTACAGAGCATTGTGCACACACACACAAACATGGTATCGGAGAATTGTACCTTTCCACTTCTCAACGTGCATTTCCATGTCTTCAAAGCTCTGGTCATATGCTGCTGACACGGGCTCATCGGACGGGTCGGCGTATTGAGCCAGATACTTGTGGGCGAGCGCCTCCTCAGCAGTGATGCGCCGGTCTGCGTCGAGCTCCAGCATCTTCTCTAGAAGGTCAATTGCTGAAAAGATAATGAAGGGAAGATAATGAAGGAACGATATTCACTAGTGTATGAAAGAAAGTTCAGTGAGCAATGTAATGTGCCTGAAGATGTTGACTAAATGGTACCTTGACCATTTAGCTACCCTATACAGTATTATTATTATTAACACAGCGTCTTACTACCCGTTCGGGTTATACGCACTTACGCTAATGTGTAAAGGTAGGGTGATTGTGAGATGAAATGGAGGACCTACAGTACGGTGGAGACCTGGCATTCCCCACATTCACAAGATGTCTTGTCAGAGGTGAAGGAAGGGTTTGGTAATCAGATAAATCTATACCGGTACCGGGGATTGAACCCCGGCCGCCAGCACAGAAGTCTGACACCTTACCCCTAGACCGCCAGGTCACCCATTTCCTACACAGTAGAATCACAAATAACCGAGGTAATTGGGACCGAGCCTACCTCAGATATGAAAAAACTTGTATGAAACTGAGTGTGTAGGATTTATAGGTTATAAATGACAAGAATGTACTGCATTTTCTAAGTTTCAAACTATTAAAACACATTACATTACCAATCATATATTGTACCTAATGTATAAAATATTTAATAATTGTATAAATATTGTGTTAAAAGTGGACACTTTGATAGAATGAGTTCCTTGGTTAACATGGAGCCTAGGATAAGGAGGGCTTGAATAATTGCGAGTCTAATGTGACTTTTTCAACAAAATCCAAACCATTTTTGAATAATATCTCCTACCGAAGTGGGAAGAATTGATAAGGTATTGTAACATGTACTGATGGTCACAGAGTCCAAAGGCTCAAGTTCGCAATATATTATATTGTAAGTGATGTGTAGGTAGAAGGTTGAATTCGCTAATTTTACACAAGTGATTTTTCCATTGCGGTTTTCCCATTCACTCACCATGCTAAGACTCAAAGATCTCCTTTAAAATTGGCTTCCTTGTTCCTAAACTTAATATTAAGTCGTTGATAACTTTAGTACTGTACAAATGAAGAAAAAAAATATATTAGATTTTGCCCTACAATAATACTTGTCTATTAACTGAGTGTCCATTTTAAGTAGCTTTGCCAACTGGAGAGCAGAATAAACACTACATTGAGTGAAAACTAGTAAATGCGGTAGGTTAAGAATGAATTCCAGGCTTTATATTTATGGCAGTGCTGTAGAGGTTGGTGTTTGGTTGAACGCTCCCTTCCCATCTGAAAGTTGTATTGATGATGATGATGATGATGATAATATGGTTTTGTATTCCTCCGCAGTGCCTGGACTAGTAAAGTAGAGTTTTATAAAACCTATAGCAGCTACATAAAAAATTCCTTGTCAAGTCCTGTTGAGGGAACTAGCAAAAGAGCTAACAAAGGTAGCCCTTTAATTTTCAAAATGGTGCCTCTGTCTGCGTCTTGTCGTGATGGTCGTAGGGAAAAGGGAAGGCGTGATTAATTAATTAATTAATTAATATTTAGCACCACATCTTACTACCCGTTCGGGTTATACGCTTTAAGTACTAATTACGCTAATGGATTAGGAATGGGGAAGGTTTTTAATCAGAGGAAGTGAACCAGCATTTGTGTGGAGGGAGAGTGGAAAACCATTAAGGAAAAACCACCCCCAGTTCACCCGACCGAGATTCGAACCTCTATCTCTCCATCCTCAGCAGTAGAGCTCAACATGACAAGCGCCTTAGCCAACTACGCCACCGAGGCGGGTGAAGGCGTGATTGAACTAAGTGAAACGAACCGGGTTTTTAAGGTTTTATTTATTAATAAAAGTACTTGAGAGTGTATAGGACAAAAGTATTTTTTTAAATGTGATGTGAGAACGTCGTGTCAGTAACCTGTAGTAGTGTAATTAGGATCCGAGTCAATAAGCAGGAGGTCCACTAACTTCCCTTAGCGCCCATCAAGTACACTTAAGTACACCGCTTCTACATTTCAATTAATTGTACTACTGGTGCTGAATCTCTAAGTTGATGCAAAAAAAAAATGGCCTACACCATTGAAACAGTCCACATGCTTTACAATATCTGAGCTTCCTAGCCTCCCGACTTCTTAGAATCTTGTTAGACAAAAAAACTGATATAATTAACTACCAAGAGAGGGTCTATTACCCCTTAATAATCTAATCCCTGACCAATCAACAGCAATTGGGTCCTTAAAATTGTTTTTATACGTGTGGTAATAAGCTTACTTGGCACTGACCTAATTTAAACACATTATGCATGCTATTATTATTAGCACCGTGTCTTATTACCCGTTCGGGTTATACACACTTACGCTAATGTGTAATGGTAGGGTGATTGTGAGATGAAATGGAGAACCTACAGCTTAATGTGGGATCCGAACCACGGTGGAGACTTGGCATTTTACACATTCACAAGTTTTGATTAATATATTTCTTGTCAGAGGTGAAGGAAGGGTTTGGCAATCAGATAAATTCGTGCCAGGACCGAGGATTGAACCCCGGACCTCCAGCACAGAAGTCTGACACCTTAACCCTTGACAACCAGGTCACCCATCATGCATGTTGTTTGGAAGAAAATCATGTTGCAGACAAACAATGTCTACTTCGGTTATAGTTACATTACAAAACATGTATTATAGACAAGCTATCAGAAAATACCCTCGAGACAGTTAAACAGGTGTGACAAGACAGTTTCTGTAGACCTAACACAAACACAAGATAGTTCTGGGAAAATATAAATAAAAAAAAAATTAGTTTTAAACACTCAACATCAGTGGGCAAGTAGTCAAAGGCGTCAGTATCCTTTTGTTTGATTTTCTGGTGATAGAGAAGTCAAGGGTCCGAATCCTGATTGGATGTATGGAGGGAATTTTTCCTAAGACAAAACTGCATGTACATTTTATCTAAATTCAAGCTCCCTCATCTCCAGCCCATTAATGGAAACATGGAGATAGTCTGGACACGTAAAGATGTATAACAGGAAGTTACCTAACCTCTACCCAACAAATGATGGCGAAGTTTCCTACATGCCTGTACATATACTGGAACCCTTAAAATATGAACTAAATAAATTGGTTTGAGATGTGTTTACAAGGACATTTTGTGTGACTTGAATATAATACTAGATGAAAAACTCAAGGGCAACCCAACTTACCTAGTGGGTTCGCACCCTTAAAAACCTCCTTGAATTCTTTCTTGCGCAGTGGGGGAAGGGACTGGATGTAGTTACGAGCCTGCAAAAATACCATTAGTTTATAATATATGTCTTTTGTCATCGATTATAAATAAAAATTAAATACATATAATAGAACAATTTCACTAAATAAATGATATGATACTCTGCACAGACTTTCTCTCTGTGTTGTTTAAAAATGGAGATATTTACTCAAAACTTGCAATATATCTGAAACGAAATAATATGCACTAGCAAACCTGAGCCAAAATTACATTATACTTAGGCCCCCCTATGTAAAATATTTTTTGACTTACGGTTTTACATCTTATAATTTTATTTAAAAAGAATTAAAGTGCTCATTTGTATACTTGAACAAATAAAAAAGATTGATATTGGGTCCACAAGGGTCAACACTTCGTATTTAAATTTTGACTTTGGGTTAAAATTTCAACATTTTATTAGAGGTTGCATATCTTATGGTTATCATATTGCTATTAAATTCTTTATTTATAAATTTTAATCATTGCTGTACAAAAATTTCCCCTAAGAGGTTAAAGGAAAAAGAAAATAATTTTTTTTGAGAAACTTACATATTACTCTGTGGCATTAGAAAATAACTGCGTTAAAATTTAAGTAGTATCTCTGTACAACTAAGCTCACAAAATTGTACTAATATATTTGCCAATATCTCAGAAACTACTAGTTTTATGAAGATTTATTTCAAATATTAGATTTTTATTTTTAATGGTACTACAATTTTACAATTACAAGCTATTTAACATCTCAAATAGTTGCAGAGATAAGGAAATTTCCAACTCTGTAACAGACCCTGAAATTCATTTTCATGTGAAAATGAAAATAGCCAGTTTATTTATAATCTTAATCAACACCTAGATACTAATCAAAATCGTTAGAGCAGATTTTGAAAAAACAAAAACAAAAAAAAACAAACTATTTTTCTCTTTTCGCCATTTACTAAATTACTCTTAATGTTAGGGCTAGACAGACACAGAGCATTGCAAAAACCACTTTTTAGGATTCATGGGGTCATGAAATGTTGACAGCCATCAACATCTTGGGTTAGATTATTTTAAGGACACAATATTTGTTCCAAATAACATTTTTATTATAAATAGACCTATATGTTTGCAATGATAAGTAATTTCTTATCTCAAAGAGTTAGAGGCATAAGATAAAAAAAATATAAAAAAATTACGCATCAGACCACAACCCTTAAAGACATTTTGATGAAAAATTGAGAGTAGCCATTTTGTTTGTAAAATTGATCAATGCTTAGAAACAAAAATTTAATCAAAATCGTTAGAGCCAATTTTGATAAAATCAATTTCTTCTCTTTCACTCTTGAGGCAACTACTCTTAATTTTAGGGTTAGATATCCAATTCCAAAAACCCCTCGGGGCAACCCTTTGAAAACCCTAGATACAAAGTTTTAACACAATCGGGGAAATATTTTAGGCTCTACTCTGAGCTACAGACAGAGAGACATGCAAAAACAACTTTTTTTAATTCGGTGGGCATGAATCGTTGAAATTCATCAAAATATCGAGTTTAATGTTTTTGACGATTACAATACTTTATCTACCTGTAAGGTAGGTAATGAGAAAGTAAAAAGGTTATCATATGTTAAGTAGCCAAGTTATTATAGTTATTAATTACACTTATTGCCACATCTAAATATCATAAAGCCCTCAGGAGACGAAGGTTATCTGATAGCTTGTGATGTTAATAGCTCCTTCTTTTGTAGCCGACAATTTTCGTACATCCATCACAGACTCTGCCTTAAAAATATGAGTGAAGAATGATCCTGGGTGTGGGACACCTCCTGGATAGCTCGACGGTAAGAGTATTGGCATACAAAGCCAAAGGTCCTGGGTTTGATTCTTGTGTCCAAGTAATTTGTTATTATTTGCTTTCTACTGGCAAATAAGTACTGCTAGACTAATAACATAGATTTTCTGGAGTTCACTTTCTAATTAAGTCATTTATCTTCGGAACTAAACATGTTAACACACACTTTCATTCAAGTTTGAGAGAGGATACAACATAATTTTTTCTAATATTGATGAGCATCAAGATTATTTAAAATTATTATTTTAAAATATCAATAATTTTTTACAATCTTAGATAACTATAGACAGTGACATTGTGTTTGGGTATTATTAACAAAGTAATTTAATGCCTCATTGTTTGTTTATAGTGGGGAGACATCTTCTTTGAATTAGTTCATGAACAGTCCAAATCTTTGGGGTCTCTTTTTAAATACATTTTTATTTCAAATAATTCCATCCTAAATCTGGCTTAATTGTTTTGAGATATTTCTTTGAAAATAATTTGTTTTCAAACACTCCAAATTCTTGGGCTGTAATTTGTTTTTGTTTGTATGAAACGTTATCTTAACTTTACGTTTAATGAATCCTGATCGTACATTATGCTTTATTACATTACTTGAATGTTAACTTAAGTCCATGTTATAGCGATAGTGATCCAACTTACAATTGGAAGGGTTTGCTAAGTGTTAGCAAAGTTTGAATTTGATTTGAGAGGTCATAGTAAAGTCGTATCTAGGTTCATTGAGAGCAATTTTTTCCTATGAATGATTTTTGCAAAGAGATTGTATTTTAACTGTTGATTTAAATTACATAATTTAATCCACTATTAATTTTAAAATAGCAAACAGATATTTAATCTTAATTGTATTAGCATAATCTATATCTTCAGAAGTGAATAAAATCAACACAGGAACAGTTTAAGTATATATGCCATATTTCTGAGTACGTATTGAAATAAAGAAGTCATAAGTTAATTATGTCAAAGATTTTTCACGATTATTTTTTGTCACTAACATCCCAAAATAATAAAATATATAAGTCTAATGTATTTATTTGTTAACTCTTAGTTTAATTAATGCTAAGTTAAAACTACTCCCTAATGATTAATCACTACTATTTTACAGAAAGCTTCTGAATAGCTGGGGTTATTATAATAAAAACGACACCTTGATAGAGATTTCAAACCAAAACTTTTTGTTTATTATCTTTATGCTTTGCCAAACGAGCTCCTCAGTTTTTATAAAAAAAAAATCATGATAGTTAATACTCTAAATAGGCTGTCCATGCAAAAAACATTGTTTATTGTATGTTTTGTAGGTAATAAGTACACTATAATTATTTATTGTATGACACCTGATATAAGATAAATCATAAAACCCATTTATTACATTTTCTGGTCAATATTCGAACCAACAACTTCTCAATGGAGGCATTTATAAGATTTAGTAACTTTTTTTTTTTTAAGGAACACCATGAAATTTCAAAATGGTCAATCTCCAACCTCTACTAATAATTTGAACACAAGAGTTAACAATATTATCTAGAAGGTTAGTAATAGTTAAGAAAAGTTAAGAAATACACAAACATTCACTAGAAAAGAAAATACAAAATAAAAATTTGGATTAAATTTACAATATTCTAGATTATTTTGCAAATTTTTCTTCGATCAAGTAAATTCCTCTGGTTTTTAATCTCTTTGAGTCTCTACTGAACACTTTAATTTTGATTATCTCTTTGACCTTAAGCCATTGTTTTGAATATTGGAAAACATTAAAAAGATAGAAGATGACAAACTTTAATTCAAAATTCCAATTCCCACTTAACAAAATTATGATTCCCCCAAGTTAAAATTCCTGTCTAGGTGTCATTTTCTGATTACAATAGTATAGTTTTATCATGTTAGTTATTTTACCTCTTCGCTTGTTATTTTGTCAATGGTCTCCTTGGAAGGAGTTCCACAGAGCACAAGGATGCGTGTTAAATGGTCAATATCTGGACAGAGCTTTGCGTTAAGGAGCGGCTGCAGCAATAAGCTCGACAACATTACACACACACACACACACACACACAAACATTGACACATACACACTTAGCGTAGAGCTTAGCACACATCTTAACAACACAAATAGTTTTATAAATAAGTGTTTTAACAAATGAAAGACATGTTTAGTTGGTACATTACATGTTAAAAATATCATCATCATTTAGCACTGCGTCTTACTACCCGTTTGGGTTATACGCTTTTAAGTACTAATTACGCTAATGGATTAGGAATTGGGAAGGTTGAATTAGAGGACGTGAACCCGCATTTGCGTGGAGGGAGAGTGGAAAACCATTTAGGAAAAACCACCCCTAGATCACCCGACTGAGATTCAAACCTCGATCTCCCCGTCCTCAGCAGTCGAGCAGCTCAACACGACCAGCGCGTTAGCCAACTACGCCACCGAGGCGGGTTGTTAAAAATAATTATTAGTTATACATAAATATATATTTTTAGCAGATATTCATTGCCTAAGGTTATATGAAAGTTGAAGAAACAGTGACTATGTATGCACACAAATGTACAGTTTTAATTGTAAAATTACCCATTCTAGTGGCCGTGTGGTCTAATGTGGTACTCTCGTGTTAGACTAGACTGCCGAAGACGAGGTTTGATCCCGATTGGGTGCACTGAGGGTGGTTTTTCCTAAATGGTTTTCCACTCAAATATGAGTGCACTTCCTCTCAATTACAAGCCACCCTAATTCCTAAGCCATTAGTGTAATTAGTACGTAGGTGTACAAACCAAATGGGTAGTACACGGCACTACAATTCTTTTAAAAAAATGTAAAATTTTAATGAAACCCAATGCAGCTTTACCCATAAGTTTGACATTTCATGAGCGGCTAAGTTCAACAATGGTAAAATAAAAGTGCCTGATTGGACTAAAAAGCTGACCACTTTTTGTGACTGGCAATGTACAATGTCACCCACTAAATAGTTAAGGAAGTTTTGAGTCTTATATCACGTTTTATATTTATAGCTGTACATTTGTTTACAAAATCCTAGCTGTTTGGGAATGTACTAAGTGTGTGTGTGTGTATAAATACTATTGCCTATTCCCATATCTAGTTAGTTCTCACAGGTATCGCAAGGTACTTCTGGCTCGCTCAGCTTCAGCTGAACATGAGCGTCGGTGGCCACCGATGCTTTTTGCACCTATATTACTTCATTTTTATTTCTTTTCTAGTTGTTTTTCCTCATTCCTAGCTTGCTTCCCATTCATTCCCATCCCCCTTTTCATCTTCAATTACTTTTGTTTCTCCTGATTCGTTCTTACGACTTGTCACGTGTTTCTAGTCCCCTAGTCCCCCTCTAAGGTGGGGGTGGGCAGGGGATTCAATATATCAATTTTTTTTTCTTTATTGTTGTATTTTATGGTAACAGTAGGCTTTTATGTGCGATATGGCCCCTTCCTCGATCTCTCCTGCTCTTATGCTAAAGAAGTGTTTCGATACATCCATCAGGGAACTAAATTTTAGATAATTTTTTTCTAAATTACTGAAAAGTTTCACATACGAGAGCCTTTTGGAGTGTGTGGTATGTTATCTATTGAGTGTATCTATAGGGTATAGATGGTCGGCAGTCAGCGGAAAGTTCTTTACTGAAAATATTGACTGAATATCACTAATGTCAACCTATTCGGAAATAACTATTATTTGCTATACCATCAATAAAAAGTTTTATCAAATGAGTAAATAATACTTCCCTAAGGATTGCTGTATAATTGACATTTTTTTTTAACCTAATGAAAGAAAGAAATATATTAATAAAACTATTGTGTTTTATATTTTGTGGTTGTGGTAACAAGAGATATTATAGTACACGAAATAATAAACAAAAGAATATTGAATTCACACCTGTATCTTGTTATAAATAGCAAACAAAATAACAAAATGAGAGACATGCAAAATATTATCTCCAAAATAGAATGCTTTTGTTTTGTAAACAGCGTAAGAACACAACTACCTTGACGGTTTGTATGATATAATCAACCATCCTTGTTTCGGCTAGTTTGCTATCATGATTTAAAAACAGCACAACACATTTTAAAAGCTCTTGTTTGAAAAGCATTTTTTAAGTGAACCATTGGCACTGCTTTCACAAAAAAAAAAAGGAGCATACAAAAGGTGATTTTCTTACATTCAAATTTTAATAATGTAAATACGGTTAAAAATTAGAAACAAATTGTGTTTATTTGTGTGAATGTTCTTATTGCCAAAAGTAACAACAAATAAACATATGGTCTTGCAGTTCATATGATTTGGTAAATGGATATATTATATGCAAGCCTGGATTTGACTGCCTCTGCGTCCAGAAATATTTTACACCCTTTTTTTCTAGAATATGTGGAAAACCAATAAACAAATTATTATTATTTTTCTAAAATTATTAAAAATTCACTATTTTTATACATTTAATACATTAATTTATACATATTTTATAGTACTAAAAATACATGGAAATAGCTAGAAAGTTGTAAATTGGAGGAAATTTTACAAACGTTCATTTTTAAAGCAAAATTGAAAAAAATCAAGAAATAAGTTCAATCAAAATTATTTTAAAATACATTAATTTAAAGACAATTTTTAACTATTTAAAATATAATTATTTTATGAAATAATACAATAAGAAATATTTATTAACTAGTCAATAAATAGAAAGTTAGATTTTTTTTTCCAAACTGCAAACAGAGATGTTTTAATCTAAGAAGAGGGAGGTTTTCTACTGGCCTTTTTATTGTAAAATGAAAGAATCACATCTTCATGGTTCAGTTTTACACTAACATTATTTTAAACTGCAAAGACTGCTAAATGATTTAATCTTTCCGGAGTTTGTTACGATCGCAGGTAAATGCAATTATTGCAAGAGCAAAAAAATACCTTTCCACTGAGCAGTTTGTAGCTGGAGTACCTAAGTAAATCTTCAAGCAGACACAAACATTAGGATAAAGATCATGAAGGTTTTTTTTTCTATTAGCATTTTGTTTAAAATAGGTAAAGAAGTGCAACAATATTTGTCATCTGAGGAAAACTTTTCAATGCCATTCAGTGGCAAATGACTCTTTGATAAATGATTAATAATAATAATAATATTTAGCACCGCGTCTTACTACCCGTTCGGGTCATACGCTTTAAGTACTAATTATGCTAATGGATTAGGAATTGGGAAGGTTGATTTATAGGAAGTGAACCCGAATTTGCGTGGAAGGAGAGTGGAAAACCATTTAGGAAAAACCACCCCCAGTTCACCCGACCGAGATTCGAGCCTCGATCTCCCCGTCCTCAGCAGTCGAGCTCAACACGACTAGCGCGTTAGCCAACTACGCCACCGAGGCGGGTAATGATTAATAAAGCTGCTGAAGTTTATTTGTAGATTCGTGAATTTCAATGGCATTTATTTCAGGTAGCCAGAACAAAAATAGGAATCTTTCAGAAAATTCTTTGTTTTGTAAAGTTTCACTCTTTTTCTTAGCTCTGAGGATAAATATGCTTCAAAATCAACAAGTAGCTATTAAGCACCTTTCCAGTTAAGTCATATTGAGATTTACAGTCCTGATTTTGCTGTCCAGAATCAGACTCTGGCTCGTCAAAAAATAGCTTTCATTTCGTTGTGTGTTTAGGGAGCGACTCAGTTTCAGCATCTTCATCTTCTTGCAAGATAGTTTGTAGCTTTTCCTCAAGTTGTACACCCACTGCATTAAATATCTCAAGGATATCATTTCAAAAAAAAACAGTCACAAAGGCCATTTCGCGAGAGTTTAATTTTTATAATAACCCTTTTGCTTCTGACTTTGTTAATAACTTCCCACTACTGTCTCCATTTGTTTCAAAGCTTTAAAAATTGTAATCGAGTCTGAGTTTAGGCTTTAACATGCTTTTTTTCTAAAAGATCAGCAGTTTGTACTAAGTGATTTCTATGCTAAGTTGTTAGAAGTAAAAACTGTGTTTAGAGTATTCTCACAATGGGTTGAATTATTATTATTATTATTATTATTATTATTATTAGCACCGTGTCTTACTACCTGTTCGGGTTATATGCACTTACACTAAAGTGTAATGGTAGGGTGATTGTGAGATGAAATGGAGGACCTACAGTTTAACGTGGAATCCGAACCACGGTGGAGGCCTGGCATTCCCCACATTCACAAGATGTCTTGTCAGAGGTGAAGTAAGGGTTTGGTAATCAGATAAATCTGTGCCGGGACCTGGGATTGAACCCCGGCCGCCAGCATAGAAGTCTGACACCTTACCCCTAGACCACCAGGTCTCCTTGAATTAGTAAAAAAGTTATATATATTGAAAATATTTAAAAAAACATATGTGCAGGTTTATAGTATGTAGCTGCACTAGAGTCTACAAGATTGAGGGGGTGGACTGAGCATGGAATAAACAAAGCAAGAGGATTGGCTTCTTTGACTTGGACATGGAAGTCCAGAATAAGCTCCGGCCATGTTTGCGGGGTTATCATACGTTTGGTCAAGACAATTTTATACATCCAGCTCATGCTTTTCCAAAAATGAGTAGTGTGTCCAGCATTGAAGTCTACAAAGAGTTGTTGAGGTGAACAATCATTGTTTAGGTATTAAGTGAAAAAAAAACTCAACTGGTCCTTGTGTCAAATATCTGGAGGTGAGTCCACAATTAAAGAAAAATACTTAGATTTGTTTACCTCACGGATGATTTCATCAGTGACAGAATTTGCCATATTCTTTATTAGCTCTTCGTAAGTAGATAATAATAATAATATTTAGCACCGCGTCTTACTACCCGTTCGGGTTATTACGCTAATGGATTAGGAATTGGGAAGGTTGAATTAGAGGAAGTGAACCCGTATTTGCGTGGTGGGAGAGTGTAAAACCATTTAGGAAAAACCACCCTTAGTTCACCCGAACGAGATTCGACCCTCGATCTCCCCGTCCTCAGCAGTCGAGCTCAACACGACAAGGGTGTTAGCCAACTACGCCACCGAGGCGGGTTTCATAAGTAGATGATGACAGATAAGAAGTTCTTTCTTTCCCAGGATTTTCTACCTAGCAATGTGTCCTTCTAGAAATGGGTCCTACTCTGCTATGAGCTCTAAACACATCACAAAATTTCCATTGTGTAGTGAGCCAGATACTTCATCATCTCCCCAAAATGCTAAGTCACTAGAAGAAAGTTTCTTCAATAAAGAATCTACCCTCTGAAGCACACACACCACCAGTATCTAACTAATCTTTTCCTCTAACTGGGTAAACAATTCTTTGTCAAATATACACAGTTCATTTCCTCTACTCTTGAATTCTAAAACACAATCATAATGAACGGTAGAATTTTCATGTTCAGTGTAACCTGTTGGTTAGCATTCTTTCAGTCACAGAAACCACTTGTTGCAAATTGAGATGATCCTCCAAATATTTTACAAAGTGCACAAACAACTGAATCCTAGCTATAAGAATAAACTAAATAATCACATTCCAACACATCTCCATTCAACAGCTTCCTTTGAAATAAGCCTTTTTTAAGGAGTCTATAATTAATTATCGAGATATTTGCCGTTAAGACTTTTTAAAATCAACATTTTTATTTTTATTGAAGCCATGCTTTATCAAAAAGTCTTTGATGTTCCCATTAATATTGCAAAAAAAACAAACAGGATCAGCAGTAGTTTTAAAACAGTCTGCTTCAATTTGTTCAGAAAGATCGGTAACATCTAAAACATTTTCTTTTACAACATCAAAAGAATGCAAACTTACAGATTCTACATTTACATTAGCGTTAGTGCTTTATTCAAAATCAACTATTTCAGTACACTCACTTGAGAAATAAGATGCAACAGGTTCGGATACTTTTTTTTCTCTTCTTGCTATTTTCTATATGTAGCATCACTCAAACATTTTATTTTGTTCATTTTCACAATTATTTATGATTAAATACTGCAATCAATTAAAAAACTTAAGGCTTATAAAAGAGAACAAGAATGTTATTTGAAATAAAACATGACATTTTAACGGTTTTAAAAGAAACTCAAAACTGACTACCTATATAACCAAACAGCACGATTTTTAACCTATTAACAACACCACACATTCACGTAATCCCAAAGCAGTTAGCAATAGTTAATAATAATAATAATAATAATAATATTTACCACCGCGTCTTACTACCCGTTTTGGTTATACGCTTTAAGTACTAATTACTCTAATGGATTAGGAATTGGGAAGGTCAAATTAGAGGAAGTGAACCCGCATTTGCGTGGAGGGAGAGTGGAAAACCATTTAGGAAAAACCACCCCCAGTTCACCCGACCAAGATTCGAACCTCGATCTCCCTGTCCTCAGCAGTCGAGCTCAACACGACAAGCGTGTTAGCCAACTACGCCACCGAGGCGGGTTAGCAATAGTTAACCTAAAGTAATATTATTTATAAATAACATTTAACATTAAATTACTAAACTAATAAATATATAAATATTAAAAAATAAAAATAACATTAATAAAATACAAACAAATAATTATTAAACAATAAATAAAGAACCAAAATATATTGCTAGTGCAAATATTTTCATTCATTTAAAATTTCCTTTTAGTGTTGGGGACTTCTATGTACCATACATGTGAGTCGGCGCATTTAAAATAGTTATCTATGAAAATTTGCTGCCCCATAAATTTGGCGCCCAGGCCATGGCTCATGTCGCTCGTTCCTAAATCTGGGACTGTATGTATGGAAACTTTTCCTAGCCGTCAGATACCACTTCTCCTACTGTGGACACCCTATATGTTAGGTAAATCTGAATGTTTTATGTAATAAATTCTCATAAGCAATGTTACTATGTTACAGATCAGGTTTTTATTCAGGCCATATATTTTCAACTACAAGCTTGTTAGGCCTGTCATAGCTTTATATGCCTTATAATCTAACTTAAGACTAGGGCAGGCACAACATTCAGTCCCGAGCGGTTTATTTTTCACTACGAAAGGGTAAACCCGCAGTTCAACAATGATACACTTTCGGCCATGTCGTGAATTTAACCCGGGACCCTTAACTCAGTAGACAGACATGCTATCAACTGAGTTAGGGTGTCAAATAACCTAAAATATGAAAACCTTTAGTTCGGTGGAATTTAAACTTGTGTACAGGTGTGCAATACATCAAATTAATTTCAAATCTTTAATATACCGTGAAGCAAGAAAAATGTTCCAACTATTAGAGAATATATCAAAATAAGAGATAACCATAAAACTACTGTCAAATTCCTCCTGTTTCTCATCACCAGACCTAAAGTTTATGATTAGTATCATACATACACAAACACAACACTTCCAAACTGTTAGTAATCAGATGTAACAACCTTAAGATTAGTTCTTAAATAGTAAAATACTAAAAATCTCCCTCAAACATACAAAGCTGAACTATAGTATATACAGTAGTGAGAAAAATAGCGACACACACAATTACATAATAAGAATGCCTATACAATGTACAACATATAAAACTAAGAAACGTAACTATGGCCAAAACAGACATCGCATCATTATAATGTTTTCTTTACTCTTGGTTAGACAAAATAAAAAATTAAGTGATCAATAACATGTATACAAATCACACATTGATGCAATGTTCAGTAAGAAAAGTTTCTTTACAAACTAACAGAAAGAGGTACAGGTCGTTGACACCAAAATATTTTCAAACGAGTTATGAGATACCAGAAGAATTTACATTTTTATCAGTGTTGCCACCCGAGGAAGATTCAAAGCTTGCTTGTACCAATATATTTTTTAATGTATGATTTAGGTTCCCAATATTTGTAGGATTAGTAAGATTCAACATAGACATGGAATGTTTCCTCTGAATTAATGACTAAATTTGTTTCAAATTGGTCAATTTAGTTGAAAGGGACACATGCATGGAGAGTGAAAAAACCTGAATCATATCATAGTCTGATCAGTATGGAACAAGTACAAAAATGCAGCTTAGTAATAATAATAATATTTAGCACCGCGTCTTACTACCCGTTCGGGTTATACGCTTTTTAAGTACTAATTACGCTAATGGATTAGGAATCGGGAAGGTTGAATTAGAGGAAGTGAACCCGCATTTGGGTGGAGGGAGAGTGGAAAACCATTTAGGAAAAACCACCCCCAGTTCACCCGACCGAGATTCGAACCTCGATCTCCCCGTCCTCAGCAGTCGAGCTCAACACGGCATGCGCGTCAGCCAACTACGCCACCGAGGCGGGTTGCAGCTTAGTAAATTACTTGAATTGATTTTTCAAATTGCAACAGGAAAAGTATTTAAATATAAACAGCATCCAGCTCGCAGAGACGGTCGAGTGTTTTAAGGTCAGATATGCATCACATTTGGTAATCAGTGACATGGATGTTGGGGGTTCGAGTCCTACTGGAGATGATTTTCCAATCCTCTACTAACAATTATTTGGGTGCATTCCTTTTAAGTCAACCCTTCTAATCGCTTCCAGATAGATTACATCTTTAATAATATTTGTGTTGGACATATTAGGTACTAAAAACCATTAAAATATACAAAAGATGAGTCACATTAATACGTCATATAAGAAAAAACAAACAATCCTGTTGTGAATTATTGCACCAAAATTCAACATGTTTCCTTTGAAATAGACATAAATAACTAAACCTACATATATGGTTGAAACTATGCACAAGGTAAGGATTTGTAAAATATCAATCAAACATTCTCTTCTTGCACTGAAACAAAATCAGAGAATAACTTAGGATAAACTATAGAAACCCATCATACCTAATAAATATTGAAAATGGCCATAATAACAAATATTAGGCATTCCAAAAAAGGGGTGGAGTCATTAACTATAGATAAAATGGCAGAGAAAGTATTAAAAAAAAAGAAGAGAAATTAAAACTAGCACATTTGAGCCGACTTCCAATAAAATTTAAATCTTGCTGAAAAGGCTCTACAAACAAATTAATAAAAACCTTAAAATAAACAAATAACAAAAAAATTGAATTGTCTGCCATGACTAAGATCTTTGTCATTCTTTATATTACTTCAGTGAAGTTACAGTAAATCATTGTGCTTATTTCCGCTGAATCTTTCAAGTTTAAATATAAATTTATTTATATTATATACTGACATACTGATTATATCAGCAGAAGAGAATTGATATGAACGGGGGCAAAAGGGCCTACCAATTTCGCTGATTTCTAGGGTTATTTTACACGCCACAATCAACATGGGAATGACTGCTTTATTTCCTCTGCAAAGAAAGCTGTGATAAAGATTTTTATCCCTCAAGAAAAATCCATCAACCCAAGTTGGGTTTGAACTCACAAACATCAGGTCCTGAGGTGAGTACTTTACCCCAAGGACGACCAAGGTTTTGAACTTAAAATAAGTGTGGCTTGTCGAGAAAACAATATTTTGATGAAAGAAGAAGCTAGATGTTTATCAAAGTTCACGGAAAATTAACAAACGTCAGTAATGTTTAAGATAAAAAAAAAGCAATTAATTTAGAGCGGGTTTTCATAGACTAAACTCAAGATAGGTCAACTTTGATATAAAAAAAAGGTACTTAAGATATAAAAAAAAATACAACTATGAATATGTGACACCTTTGATCAGGATTAGTGAAAACAGGTTTCCTACTAAATTTGGATAATTATGGCATGACACGTGGAATGTGTGGAGCTTGTTCAAAAATAGGCACAGTAACTAATATAATAATATTAAATTGACTAAAAGATAATAACAATGTAATGTTAATAAAATAAATGTGAAAGTGATAACACCAATGAGAAAACTAAACAGTATCATCAAAATTTTTTCCTTAAAAGGGCTGGTTGATTTTTAAGCCTGACATATATAAAATAAAACATCTAATAAGGAAAATTGGTAGGTACTGTGAATTAAGTCTGAAATGGTATATCTTGTTTGTTGTTATTTCTGGGTTCCTAAATATCCCAAAGTAATAATAACAATTAGTCAAGGCTTGTCAATTTCCCGGCTGCTGTTACACCCAAATAAAGATAAGCAGTGCAGGAAACCACACACAGTACAGTCTAGCAGTACATCCAGTCAATTTCCAGACCAAAAAATATGCATTTTCACATAATTTTAGATAAAAATCTATAGATTAAAAAAAATCTCATTATTTTACCCGTTGCTTTCATATTCCTGACAGCGAAATTGTTTAATACAAATATGTTTGTGACCTTAGTAAATTAGCCTACATGATTTGTATATAACATTAATAATTTATTCAGTGCCCATTATGCTTTTTAATAATATCTACTTTTAGTTTAGTAGTTTCATAAATAAATTTAGTCCCGTAATGTATTAATAAATTAATATGATATTAAAATGAAAAATAAAATAAAAATGATTCATCAATTTTTTTTATTAAAAGTAAATATTAAAAAGTGGCAGATAAATTTTTTTAATTGTAATGTAATTTTGACATAACTATTATTTCAAGTTAAAAGAGCCTTCCAACCCCCCCCCCCCCCCCCCC
>CABEEJ010002421.1:51120-64631 GCA_901482245.1 Timema douglasi
TCCCCAAATGCATTTATTTCGCCAAGAATCTACTCAAGTAAACAAAATAGATCTTTAACATATTCACTGATGATTACGCAATCGACCTTGTAGTCACGACTGTATAGGTTATGTTCTTTTACTTTGTATTTTGAAAATAATTGCAAAAATATGTGAAAATTCTAGTGCTTTATAAAGATCACCTTGATTTATCCTTGTCATGCCAAATTCCCTGAAAATTTTCAGCCGCTTATGAAGAATCAGCTCTCATGTATTATCAATGTTCTGATCAATTATTTTTAAAGCTTCGACACTAGAAATTCAAACTAGATATCCAGCTTGTTCGGTATGTCAGTTGTGGTTCAAATCCTATGTGTACTAAGGGTGGGTTTTCCTAAATGCTTTCTCAATCTCCCTGCATGAAACTGCAGGTACATTTCTTCTAAATCCTATTTTATGATCCCATCAATTTAAGTGTAATAAAATGGGCAAACTTTTTTGGGGCCCTGATCGACTTTTACATTTATCAAATGACCCGCGATTATCCTTAGTTTCTACACTCTGCTTTTAATTATGTTTTTTATACATCTTATATTTATTCCTTAAAATCAATATTTCCTCTAATACTTATGTCTCTAACTTTATATAAAATACATCAAATAAATGTTACACTTCATTTACCCTGAAAGGTATCAAACTTACACTATGGTCTTATCTTATAAGCTGTACCATAGTGGCACCATGCAAAGTAGAAGTCTTACATTGTGATTGTACCATAGTAGAATAATACAAGGTAAGTTTTTCTTTTCGTGACAATATAATTTTATTACATGATCAAATGGAAATTGCTGCGTGATCGATCTTTTACCCACCCCTGGCCTAAACAAATAATAGGGCGTGATGCAAGAAACAGAAATCAATACTGTATGAAAGCTATAAACCTGGATATATAAGGCATTCACAAGCTAAGTTAACCTGAATGACAGCTCGAACTGTTACTAGAAGTAATCCCTAATATATCACTACGCCAACAGCTGACATCTATCACTTTGGAAGACTGTCATGAAAACAAATGGTAATATATTAATGTGATAGTTAACCACAATGATTTAGGCCAATATTATTTATATATTTATTTTAGGTCGGACACAAAGTTTATTTATCGTTTTATTCCACTAAAAAAAATATTCACACCACTTTCACAAACACTTCTAACGAACATAGCCTCAAAATGGCGACTGACGAATTTAAACCATATGATTGAACATAACGGTAAACAAGTTTTTTTACAATGATGCGGACACGCAGTTGATGAAAATACTTTATTCAGTTAAATATTTCAAAATACGATAAAATAATCATAAAATCATGTATTGTAAGTAAAAAAATGACAACAGTTTTCCCTTTTCTAAGTAAATACGATGCCTGTATTAAAAGGTATTGATGTATGGACTATATTACACGAAATCAGTAACGTTCCAAAACAAAAAATAAGTACTTTTAATTATGTTTAAAATATTGTTTCTAGTTGGACAAAAAGAAATTATTAAAAAAAATGAAATAGTATGAGAAAACTTAAGCTTACGTTATTTTAAATGTAATATATAACAGGTAATTAAAGATCTTTACATTTATAACAAAACTGTGATCTTTTACAAGTGTTGGCAACCCAAAACCTAAACATATGATTTTCGAACTGTCATCCAGGTAAAAACCTATCGTGAACGGAATATAGTTCAAGCCATTACAAAAAAAAAAACCCATTTAAATGTAAATATAATTATAATTACAATTTTTTTAAGACCTTGATTATTTTTATTTAATAGTTTGATGTATTTAATTTTGTGTTTGATGTATGTCGATTTTGATGGGGAAAAAACAACAAAGTAATCAATAAAAGATTTAAAATAAAATTCAGATAAATTAAGTAGCTTAGGAAAGGTTTTATATGTTTTAAATTTACATATCGATAGCAATAAAGCACTATACATATAATGATGATAGTATTTTAGGGTTCCCAGTAATCATTATAAATGTAATGTTACAGTATGAGCCACCAATTGGTGCTGGTAGAGTAATAATATTTAATGATAAAACGGGGAAAGCGAGTTGACATTGCCTGGACAGAGCTACTAGACTGTGGCACACAACGGGGTTTCAACTCACCGACTCGCTGGAGATCTTTTGCATGAACTCGTCCCTTGGCGTCCCGAGAAGTTCCATGATGAGATTTAGTTGGTGGATATCTACACTCAGTGATAAGGTTTGGCTCACAACGTATATTGAGTGCTGCACAGGGGGAAAGAAAGGGGAGGTCTGCCATGCAGCACATGCGTGTTGTACCAACCAGCTACAAGAATGCATGCCATGCTCCATACTACAATACATCTTTACGGATATAACACATACACAATATATCTCCCAACAATATGAAACTCACCATAGTACATATTATATCAGTCTAAAATATCAATGTATCACCAATTTCTAGTTTTGAAAGGATATGTTTTGATTGGTGAATTAATAAACCATCTTAAAATAAATGTTAGTGTGTGATCATTGTTATTTAAGAATTTTTTAATAATTACATTGAGAATGATTTTAAAATAATTTAGAGATGTGGACTAGAAATAAGTACAATTGTGTTAATTATATATTAGTATTAAATAAAATACAGTAGGCCCCTGTTGCATATTTCATGATTCGCTAGTTTGTTGCATATTTCATTATTCGCTAGTCTCACTTGGTTATTTCCACCCCTATTCCCCCTCACGCAACTCGGCGTGCTTGCAGATTTCTTGGAATTAGCCACCCCTCTACCCTCCTTCTACTCCCAAGTAAACCCTCTTACACCTGTTGTGTATTCCACCTAAGACAGTGGTCATTGGATTCCAATCTCTATCACAACTCAGTGAACCTCTTTTGCTCGGTTTTGTTTGAATATGAACTCGTAAGAAAACCCTGTGGAAAGTGATTTTAGTGCGCGAATCTTCATAAATAATAAGTTAATAATGTTCTCTGTGTGTGTTTTTATTTAATATAATATGTACTTACTAAACGCGAGTGTTTAGGGGAGCTCCTCTCGCAAACTAATATTCGTTAAAAGACCATCCTCGGATCAAGAAGATCAAGACCATTGCTCCCAGGTATTCTCGGATCTCCAGTAAACGACACCCCTCAAAGGTAGGCTCTACATAATTCACCTTTTTTTCTAAATCAACATTCAACTCCCGTCTCTGTTTTAGTATACCTAAAACTGGTCCTCCGAAATCAAATTACTTTTTTTGTTAGTCTTAACTACATTATAAAGAGACAGATCGCTCATACAACCCCGCTCATGTGGTGAGTTAGGATTCAGAGCCCCGGTGTAAAGCAAAAATCGCTTTGAAGCAGAACATTGCCTTTTTTTAAACTTTAAAATGCATATACAATCCTAATAGCACGTTTACACTATCAATTATAAAGTGTGCAATAGATCATTCAGTCAAATGAAAACAATTGAATGATCATTTGAAAGTTTAACATCATTTGATAATCAATAGTTAAAATCATTTAAAAGTGTCCATCACTAGTTTAAACAGACTGAATTACTGACATAAAATGACTGCCAAATACAATCACTGCACAGATGATGTTGAAAAACGCTGGGAGAGAGAGACAAGCACCGAACATAAATAATTGAAAACTGCTGTATTAGCGGAACACTGCCAAGCGAGGCCCTACTGTAAGGGTTTTTATTATTATTATTATTATTATTATTATTATAATTATTATAATTATAATAATAATTATTATTATTATTATTACCACCGCATATTACTACTCGTTCGGGTTATATGCAAATAACTTGATGTTTTAGACCCATTTACTGTTAACTTTCTACTAACCATGAAAAAAGTTAAGTCAATATAGGTATATGAAGAATATTGCCATCATCATTATTTAACCCCTCGGTGAACACACTATAAGCTCAAAATAAATAATTAAAAAGTTACTTTTTCTAAAATATTACCAAACTAATTCAAGTTAATACTACAAGCTATAAACTTAAGTAAGTTAATAACTAATCAGTAAAATACACCAATCCCAAACATGCAGAATTTGATACCATACCATAAAGACACTGCTTTTCTATACATAAAGGTGAAGGTGTTATATTTTGTAACTGCCATGGATGGACGCAAGGATATGACTGGATTATGACTGCATTTTTTCTATCAATGCAAGTAATTTAGTTAAAAGTGAAACATTATTATTTCTCTTACTAAGAGACATTTCAACACACATGACCTACTAAGTTTATCATCTAAGATAGTGAATTCTTACAATGCTTATCCAGTTGAGCAGTAAAAGTTGTGAACTGTGTTTATTTTCTCATTGTTGCGCAGTAAAAATTGCGGATTGTGTGTCTACTCATTACCAAGACCATATTGTGTTTGTACTTCCTATTTTTCCTAACACCCCCTCCCCAACCCACCCTATCTGCTTTCTCAAAAGAAAAATAAGTCATCTTCATCATCAACTGTTTACAGCCCGTGACCGGATCAAATTATTAAAATGCTTCCATCTTCCTCTATCCTTCCACCACTCTTCCTCCTTTAATCTACTATATTCTTCTCCTCTCAACTGAATGCTTTCTGTTATCCGCTCCTTCCATCTCTTTCTTGGCCTCCCCTGCGGTCTTTTCTCTCCGGATAACTTCATTCCTTATCTTGTTTTTCCTCATTTTGCTCCTCACAAACTTCATTCCCATGGCCACCACTTTCCAACTCTCTCTTACATTCATTCATTGTCCATGTATATATGACAACAGGTACAAAGTACGCTCTGTATAATACATCCATACACTCCAAGGGGACTTCTCCATAGCAGGTCTCTTGCACACCTTTAGAACAACTCTCCCTGCTGTCCTCCTCTTTAAATCCTCTCTACCTTCACCTTTATCCTCAATCACGCTTACAAGATATTATTTATGTTCTGTACTTTTTTAAGCTCCACTCCTTTCAACCTTATAGCTTTATTAGGCATTATATAAAAATAATAGTGCTTGAATTAAATTTGGAAGAAGGTCCAGGAAAGGTTGATTGAAACATATAAAAGGAACAAACACAATATGGCTTTTACAACTAAAAGAAGAACACAGTTCACAGTGTATATCACTGATATTAGACTAAGGGCTGCCTCTTGAAAAAAAAAAGTTTATCGCTATCGCCCAATTCCCTGACCTAGCTTTCATTCTATTGGAACTCATTAGGAGGGAGTGAAAACGCTTTGTCCAGTTGCAACAATGTTAAGTGTGAATTGTGTTCTTCTTTTCATTGTAAAACCCATATCGTATTTGTTACTTTTATATGTTTCTATCTACTTTTCCTTATAGAGTGCTTGAGTTAAGTGAGACAAGGTAGTTAATCAGTAACTGGGTTAGTTGTTAGTTAATATAGCTCTCTAGGTCATTTATATAAATAAATAAACAACCATGCAGCAATTTTTGACTGTACATTAAAGTAGATCTTGCACCAGCCAGGAAAATAAATTAAGCGGATTTATCCAACTGGCGCTTTAACTGATCTCTAGGCAAAGTGCTTTAACAAAATTAAGTATCATAAAAATATGTACCAGTAGTATTTCTAAATTTACTACCAAAATTGAGTTGATCCAATAAATTACTAGTTTTCAAAATATTGATTTAACTTCAAATTATAAAAAAATTTTTTTTAACATTATTCATAGCAATGGTATTTTTTTAAGATGAAACTATTATCTGTTAGTGTACATACTTTTAACACTATTATGTAAGCAATAAGTACGAAAATAATACCATATGTGAGTAAATAATAAAGAATGTTATGTATTTCTGAGTTTGCAAATGAAAACTTTGTTTAGGATTATAATAAATCAAGGCCATGTTATTACTACAAATGTCTTGCTATTCAAACATACAGAAGTCAGTTCCAATTAATCTAAATATACAGTGATATTAGAAGCAGTTTCAATAATTATGGGTAGCATAATCTAGTCCTGAAAATTGTGGAAAAAAACACATACAATTGTTAAGTTAACTACTTTTAATTCTTTGAGTAGCTACATTCAAACAGTTATACCCATTATTGAGCTAATTACATTAATGCTAATGGCTGGATCAGTAGATATTAAGGCATGTGGGATAGGAAGTTCACTGTTTGGAGAAAGGTGAACAGAACATTTGTATTTATTAGGTTATCAAAACTGCAGGCCCAAAGAATAAACCTAAGTTACACAAATTATAGGGGCACAAGACAGAGAAGTAAACATTATGCTTTATATTTTTTAATTTCAACCTACTTTATTAGCTTTATAAGTAACTAGGAAATCATTTGTTTTCATGATATAAAACTATGAGATTCAATCTAAAGAAAACAGATGAGAGGGAATTTTAAGAAAGAAAAAAGGCACTAAAAATAACCTAAAGAAAGAAAAAAGGCACTAAAAATAACCTAAAGAAAGAGCGGAGGTTCCTAATTAGTAATTACGAATCAAACCTGTCTCCCTAAAATTCAAGAATACTAGTCTATACCTAACTCTACTGGCAGTAAAGGCTTGTCCACAATGTTACAGTTATATGTAGACCTGTAGAATACAGTTGGTACTCATGATTTATACTCCCTATTTTTATTCTATCATAATTCAAAATGAAATATTTTTGAGACAGAGGTGAGTGGATTTGTATTCCCATTCCCCCATGATCAGGTGGTTCTGAATTATGATAGCTCAAGTCTATACTTTTTTTCCCCCAAGTCAGCAAACTTAAGGAATGATGACTCCAATCATGTGATTTTTCCATAATCATGATTTTTATAACTGATATAACTTTCAATTTAACACACTTCTTTACACCATTTTAATATAGATACTTTCCATTTGTAAACACTCACTATGCAATTAAATAAGTAAGCTAAGGGTACGAGGTTTAAATATCAAAATGAATGTATTCAAGAATATTTTGATGTGGAGTTTGCTTTAAAAGAGGCATTTATCAATTCAACCCACTACAATTACACACTTTGAACAAGATTGTACATTCAACCAGAAGTAAAAGAAACATATTTGTATGTAGGCCATTAGTAGGCTTAAGTCTATATAATGATAGACATGAACACTGTCACAATACAATAATAATATTACATGGTGTCTACTAAACTTGACCAATGAAATCCCCGACCTTTTCCCTGATTTCCCCTGATCTATTCCTAAAATTCCCGACTAAAAAAGTATGTCACATCCTTCTAACTCGCCGCCCCCCTCCCTCCACCCTCGTTTTTATATTAATTTTTTTTAATAATAATAATAAGTTTTAAAATTTGAATTAAAATTGTTTACTAGAAATTAAAAATATATTACACAGCTACAAACAAAAAAATGACATAATTGACTGATTATTGTATTTCATATTTTGAGTAAAATATCATTTTCCCGGATTTTTGTTGTGATTTACCAAATTCCCGACTTATTCCCGTTTTTTCCCGATCACTTCAAATTCCCGGCTAATTCCCGTTTTCCCTGATTTTACCGGATGGTAGACACCCTGTATTAATAAAATGAAACCAACTTCAAAGCTAAGCTAATTTTCCAGTTGATGATATTAAATGTGAGTGAAAACCAGGCAGTATATATGTGAGGTGCTGCAAATGTAAAACTAAAATTCATGGTTCTGTTACACTAGACAGTTGATAAAGGATACGATCTGTGCCGGGGAAGAGAGTTCGGCCCGTGAGCAATTCGGCCATGATGCAACCAACTGACCAGATGTCCACTGCCACAGGCAAACAAGGTCACCATGAGAAACAGTTGGTCAAACGAACAATGATGGGAGTAAATATAAAAAAAAAAGAACTGGTGTACAAAGAGGCTCATCTCTTCTGAGCATTGAATTGCATTGTGGGCAAACAAAATAAAAATGTGCGAGTGAAATGATACATTTTATATATTCTATATGGCTTGTGAATGTTGAAAAAAATGTTTTACAAGTGCTTTATCAATCTTATAATATTTCCAAGTTTATTGCACCTACTTACAATAGACTATGAGCAAACTTTCTGACAGAAAAATATATTTTCTTGACTAAATTTTGAGTGAGGATCAATTTATTAATCAAACATATTATAATTTTATGAACATTTTGCTATCGCAGAACAAATGAAAATGCAAATATATAAAAAGCTGATAAAATCTAGTTGACTACTATAACCCTTTTACAGTTTTATTTTGAAATATTAACATTACAACCCTTTGTGTGTGCTTTAAATAACAACTTTTGTTCCTTTTTTTCTAGAGTATTATTAGCTTTAGAGATTTATAAATGCATTAAGTATATCCTCAATTAATTTTAGTAAGATCCTCAAACTAACTATTCTATTTGATAAAATATATATACACAGTCTGCGCTGTCACCCACCTGTCTGATTGTAGTGCATCCAGTTGAGCATAATCTCTGGCGCCCGGTACCAGCGAGTGGCAACATATCCTGTCATCTCATTTTCTGTAGGCCGGGCTAGACCAAAATCTAGTATTTTTAGCTCACAGTCTTCGTTGACAGCGATGTTCGATGGTTTAAGATCCTGAATATGTGATAAGATTATGTTACTGTAACATCTACACAATGTCTTAATATAATATGGTTTAAAATGTGTTTTAACAAGCTATTTGTTTGGGGCTTGTATATGTGTATATTGTTTTATTTTGAACTATGTTTACTTTGTTGTTTTGGCGCCAAGGAACGTGGTTGGCGTCTATTGTGTTATCTGTTAACGGGATCGAGCGCACACACTTTACTGGTCGTGGGCAGCCAGTCTCGCTTTGGATGTCATCACTTGGATATCTTAGAGTGTCGTATATTATAAACATTTCGTGGTTGTGAATACTAAACTATACAGTCAACTTCCTACCAAACACTATTAATACAAGTGTTCATAACTTCTAGTAATTACTAGCCTCCAAATATTAAACAAAAGAGGGTTAAATATGCACAATACGGAGATCTGCGAACTAAATAATTGGAAACTTAACAAAGATAGATAAAGAAAAAGTTGCTAGCATCTGATACCTAAAGCTAGGTTTAAAAGAAACTAACACATGATACAATCCACCCATGGCTTCTTTGGTGCTGACTGACAGCTCACAGGTGACAATGACAGCTCTGAAAAGTTACTAGACCAAATTATGTATAACAACGCCGAAGCATATGATCTGCAAAAACATGTGTTTAGCAGCTGTCACTTCTGACGGTCAAAATTTAGGTCTATACAAGAAACCTATAGGGCTGTTTTTTTATTTTTTTATTTATTGTTGACCTTGATATGTTGATGGCCTGGTATTAATTATTAATTTTTCCTAGAATATATATATATATATATTTAAATTCAGCACATAGCCCATATTAATTTTTATTATTATAAATAATTTTTAATAAAAAAAATTCCAGTCATTTTTTGTTAATAGTATTATTAACAACATTATAAATATGAAAAATCTGAATGTGTAGTATTACACATAGAAACAAAACCCATTGTCAACATTATTATTATTATTATTAGCACCGCGTCTTACTACCCGTTCGGGTTATACGCACTTACGCTAATGTGTCATGGTAGGGTGATTGTGAGATGAAATGGAGGACCTACAGTTTAACGTGGAATCCGAACCACGGTGGAGACCTGGCATTCCTCACATTCACAAGATGACTTGTCAGAGGTGAAGGAAGGGTTTGGTAATCCATTGTCAACAGAATCACAACATATTGGTGACCTGGCGGTCTAGGGGTAAGGTGTCAGACTTCTGTGCTGGCAACCGGGGTTCAATCCTCGGTCCTGGCACAGATTTATCTGATTGCAAACCCTTCCTTCACCTCTGAGAAGATGTGTATTAATCACAACTTGTGAATGTGTGGAATGCCAGGCCTCCACCGTGGTTCGGATCCCACGTTAAACTGTAGGTGCTCCATTTTTTCTCACAACCACCCTACCATTACACATTAGCATAAGTGTGTATAACCATAACGGGTAGTAAGAAGCGGTGATGACGATGATGATAATAATAATATATATTAGAAAATAGTTTAAAGTAACAATTGGTAACAAAGTTAAAACTTAGATAGAAAACTCAAGAATAGCTATGACAAAATATAGATTTTCAAATGAATGAATTAGATAGTTTTAAAATTGGTATATGAATTAAGTGACTTTTAATATTCAAAAGATTGATTATATTTTGCTTTTAATGAGCTACAAAATGGCGTATATATAAAACATTTCAATAAAGTGATATAACATCAAATGAATTAAAACATGGGTTGATAACAAGTCTAAAATACATGTATTATATATTAAAATTTATTTACAAAACTTGGATACAACAAATTAAGGACAAAAACAAAGTTTAAAGATCAACAGTGTTGTAAATTAGGTAATAAAATTGAATTGGTGGGTTATCATCTCCCAATGAGGTTGTAAGACTATCAATTTATCGCGCCTCACTTTGGGCGTCAATTGTAATAATATGGAATCAATCACCCCACGTTGGGCGTCGATTGAAACACTATGGATTAATTCCCTGATATAATAATGCTGTAATGATGTATAGGTTGTCTAAAGCTCTGTGATCGAGCGCCTATCATCACTGTATGGAAAAAATACCGTTTAGTCATCTGTTTATAGCGCCGTGTTCGAGCACTAATTAAATCGGTATATTAATATAATTGAAGAAAGAGAAATGTTGATGGCTGTTATTTCACACACGGTTTATTTAAATTACACCTGTACATATTTTAATTAAATGTTTTATATTACAGCACACTTGTGATATTAATGTAAGTTATTTTATAATGTGTTAGACTGACTCGTGCGTGAGCGGGATCTCGGTGTCGATGTTTGGATCCCGGAGATGCCTTAAACATACGCACAGTGGTTTATATATAACATACCCCTTGCCTTTCTCTCCCCTCATCAACAGTGTAAAATCCAACTAATAGAAAGAGCCCTGCCGACAGGTTTTGTGAAGGCTAGCTTCTTATTGGTAGGCCTATAGAGAAATGACGTCTTCTGCCAAATACTATGAAGTTGTTCCTTATAACAAGAATTGACACAGTTATTCTTTTAACAAGAAAGATGGTATAAAAAATATATTTTAGTGGTGAAATCCTTTTCACATTGTTTCTGAGAAGCTCGTATTTCTTCATGGATGAATCTTAAAAGGATACTCTACATATATTACTTTAAAGAAAAATTACCTTCATCCATGACTTTTTACATAATTTAGATTAATCCAAATCAATATCATACAAAGTTTAATAAAGCAATGAAAATGTTCTTGTTACAACGTTTATGAAGAATATAATAATTGTTATTTTAATGTTTTATATAAAATCCAAGCCTTATCCTGGTTCAGTCCCATCACTCCTTGTGATAATCAGCCATTAGAATGATGCTGATTTATATTCTTCTGGCATGTTTCAGTATAAAAATACCATAATCATGGACACCGTAAAATGAAATTAAAAAACCACGAAGAAAACTTGAGAATTATGTTGTACACAAATCTTTGATAAATTACTGTAATATTAATGAATTTGTGAAAGACAATTAATAAACAAACAAACTTACCACCGTCCGTCGGTGTCTTAGCCTGGTATTTATTTAATCAACACTGAGAAAAAGCGTAAAACCCGAACGGGTAGTAAGACGCGGTGCTAAATATTAAAAAACACTTGAGAAAAACCTGCAAGTATTTTTTGTTACACTTCCCCACAGATTTTTTTTTAATAGTATAAAGATCTTAAAACTCGAGGACTAGCCTAGAGGGCAACACAACACAATCTTGGGGTTAAAAGATTTATTTTATAGTCTTGATACACTTATATTTTCGAATAATGTATATCGATCACTGAGAAACACTCGCTATTTTTTTTATCACACGCTTTAATGTTATATTAGATAAATAATTATTCAAAGATCACTAAAAAAATGTTTATTTTCCAAGGATAGCACACTCACACACCAAAATAATATTCACAAAAGAACACACAGATTACTAAGTAGCCAAATTAATATTCAAAAAACACAGTATTATAAAAAAAATTAATAAAATTATTAACGGTAGCATAGACACGCCTAAATACAAATCAATAGTACTCAACTATAAAATATTTTGTTCTTCAACTTGTTGACTCACACACGTGGTTTTATTAACTGTATTTTATACAATAATTCACTGTTATAATGTATATTTAAAATTGTTAGATTTGGGTTATGAGAATAACCATTTGGTTGGTTGTTTAGTATTGAAGTTTTCTTTTGCTGTTTAATTCAAATTAATTATTAAAAGCAAGAGAACGTTGAAAGTGGCCTTAAATGCTGAAAACAAATATGGCCACTGGATAGAAGCTATGCTGCCAGTTGATGACGTAGAGGAACTTGTTGCAGGTTGGACGGCGAGTTGTATTAATATTTGTGTCTACTAAATTTAAACTTTATAATATTTCACAAACATTTTGTATGTTTTTCCCTTTTTATTATCACAAACCATTTATTTATGTTAAAGATATGCAAGGGCAGTTATAAAAATATTAATAACTTAATATAACACAAAAATGCAAAATGTCACACTCTATTTAACCTGTAATTGCAACAAGAGTTAAAAGAAAAACTAAAATGAATCTACTAGACTTTTTTTCTCTCTTAAATTTGATTATGGAAAATAAAATTATACTGTAATCTTTGGGGACGTATTGTTAAAAGTGATTGATAATATTTTAAGTGATAATAGAAGTAATTAGTAAATAATAATTACTTACAAATATTTTGACAAAAGTTACTTTCAGACAATGTTGGTATTACTGATACTATCTGCCAGGTGTCATGTAAAACCAAAGAAGTGATAAGTTTACTGAATCTACTGTTAGATATTATTATTATTATTATTATAATACTTAGCAACACGTCTTACTACCCATTTGGGTTGTAAGCTTAAGTACTAATTACACCAATGGGTTAGGAATTGGGAAGGTTGAATGAAGAGGAAGTGAACCCGCATTTGCATGGAGGTAGAGTGGAAAATCCAGTTAGGAAAAACCACCCACAGTTCAGTCGAAGGAGATTCGAACCTCGATCTCCCCATCCTCTCCAACCTCAATCTCCACATCAGAGACAGTCAAGTTCAACACAAAACTAGCGTGTTAGCTAACTACGCCACCAAGGTGGATTGTTAGATATACAAATCACTAACACCTGATACCTACTTTTACAAACATTTTAAACATGATACCTACTTTTAGATAGACAAGAGTTACTAGCACCCGATACCTGCTGTTAGATATACAACAGTTATGAACACCTGGTATCTACTGTTAGACATACAACAGTTACTAACACCTGATATCTAAAGTTAGACATACAACAGTTACTAACACCTGATACCTGCTGTTAGACATACAACAGTTACTAACACCTGATATATACTGTTAGACATACAACAGTTACTAACACCTGATATATACTGTTAGA
>CABEEJ010002421.1:72790-112339 GCA_901482245.1 Timema douglasi
CCCCCCCCCTCTCCACCCTCATTTTTCTATTAACCTTTTTATGAATAATAATAATTAAAAAAAAAATTGAATATTTTTTTAAATTCATATTAAAATTGTTTACTATTAATTAAAAATATATTACACAGCTACAAACAAAAAAATGACATAATTTACTGATTTAATGATTAGTGTATTCCATATTTTGAGTAAAATATCATTTTCCTGGATTTTTATTGTGATTTACCAAATTCCCGACTTATTCCCGTTTTTCCCGATCACTCCAAATTCCCGGCTGATTCCCGTTTTCCCTGATTTTCCCGGATGGTAGACACCCTGATAAAGCTTATGAGGTGTCATAATTTGCTCATTGTATACCATACACTGAATTGCCAGGGCAGCTAGCCATTTTACAGTCCCTCCCACACCATCACAAGCATTTTTTACATGTGAGGAGGCCAAAAAAAAATTCCACTCTGCTTCCATTCTGAAGTCTTCTTCATGAAAGCAAAGGTTAAGAAAGTTGGACTCATTTTTATTTTGTGATGTTACTCCATCTGAGAAATAATGTATTTTCTCATGTGGTGTGGGGTAAGTTTGCTTCAAGAAATCAATCATTACTCACTCTTTGAAAGAGTTGTACATCTACTGCATCATGTGACATACAGTCAGAGATAATCACCAGACTTATATGCTCTAACATCTCAGTATTTTCAGTTTTGTGTTATATAACAAAAGGATGGCTTGTGGCTTGTGCAGTGTTCCAGTGGAAGCCTTGTACAGAGTTTTGTAATATAAAAAAATACTTTTCCGCTAAGTTAGATACTTGTTAAATACTTGTTTGGGGGGATATTTTCCTTGAGATTCTTCAGATATGTTGACTGCTGTTTTGCAATATATGAATGACACAGTAATTTTAGCATGCTTTCAAATGAGGAATCCAAAAATTCCTGAGTTGGTTTTGTCATAGTTTCTAGTGTTGTCCTGTTTTCTATTGCAACCATTGTTTAAATATAATATTCTCAATACAATTTTGCTCAAAGCACTCTTTAAAATGAGATCTGAGTTTGTTACTGCCCGGGCAATCATCACATTCACTAAAATAGCACTTTGTAGTGGTTCATGACAAATAATATTAGATATCAAATATTTATATGTTTTTATTGGCATTTTGCAATGAGCCATCATTAATTTTGCATTTTGATGCGTGATGCAAACACACAGAATGTGTACCACTTGATCCAATGAGGACACAATGTTTTGGATGAAGCTCACAGAACTTTGTAAATCCGATTTTACTCTCTGGATGTCGTTCTTTGAATAATACATAAACCTCTCTTAAAGGGTTCTAAATCAAAAATTTGTGAACATGAGTTCGTTTAACTGAAACAAAATCTTTTTTTCCAGGCATTTGACGGCTAACTTAATCATTTCCATAAAATTCTTATATCAATGAAACAGTGTCAGGATCTAATGTTTTCCCTGGCCACAGGTCTGGTGATAACATTATACCTTTTTCCTTGACAAGTTTTTTTGCCTTTCGTGCCATGAAATTTGAAACAGCAAATTCATTTTCAATTTGTTTTAATGTCCAGCTTTGAGGCCGAGTTGTTAAAATTTGCATCTTCCCGCTTTTGTCAGTGGTGTAGTTAAATCTTTACTTTATCCGAGTTATAATTACTGTATTGGCACTGCAAGTTTCTACAGATGAACTGCCTGGGCTTATATTCAAAAATTTTTGCTCTAAAAGCTTCAGGACATTTTTTTAACTTTTCCTCAGGATATTTATTCTCTGATGGACTTCTTTTTTTTATCGAGAGTTTCACCGAGAACAGTCAAACTCCTACACTTAAGGCCTCTTCTTTTTGTGGAGTTGACATTTCAATTATTTCTGTACCATTGTTGTCATCCTCATTCTCTGAGGATTGTGAAGCTACTTCCTCTTAATCAATTTTAGAGAATTTAAGAACAGCCTTTCAACGGGTATCACAAATATTATCTCTAGATCTTAATAATTTGGAGCGACTCACAATATTGTCATTAACAGTTCTTAAGTAAAATTATGCCCAAATTTACTAAATGGATTACAACAGTAAACACTCAAGTATTATTTAAATGTGTCTGCTTCTTCCACTCTTATGTTTATTTTATCAACAAGGGATGTTTCAACTACAGGTTGTGTTGTATGTTATTGTACATTAACTATAATTTTCACTACTGTTATTACTGATTAACATTTAAACTCACTAAGACAAAATTAAATTCACATTTATTTTTAACCATTATTTATTAATTTCCCTAAAGAATTATTATATCTCTCCTTACAAAAAATTAAGCAAGATTTTTTTTAAAAAAACTATATTTTTGGCTATTAATATTTGGCACATGTTAAAAAACAGCATCCCCCCACCCCCCACCCTCAGAATGGTTTGTGAAGATTATTGTCAATTTCAAAGACAATATGCGCTATTTTATTTTGGAAGTAAGGTAGTGAGAATTTTTTTTTCTCTCCAGTATAAGATAAAGACCGAGAACAGATATGATTCAACCCTCAAAGTTAGATCGTGCTGTGCCCGCTAAATATTACTACAAAAAAGTATAGATTTGGCTGCATTCACAAATGCTTGCAACAATCAAGGATAGATTCTTCCACGTTCAGGTTTGATTGTACTGTTTTAGTATTAATTTAAAGTAGTTAGGTCTGGTTGTATTTTTTTTAATTTATTTTTTGTAAATTTGGAATTTTTCCAATTTCTTTTGTCTTTTAATGTAATTCTAATTAGGCTAGCACTACATACTTTATCTTCAATCAATACACAAAGACATATACACTGTTTATGTTGGAAGGAATGTCTAGAAGGTTGTTTTTTTTACCTAAATCCTACCACATAGTAGAACTCTGGTAGGGTAAAGGACCTTTCAGACATCCCTTCCTACCATAAACGGGCTCTATGTAACAGGTAATATAGTCAGTATTTTATACTAAATAATTGCATCGATTCAATATTATCTAAAATAAAGACAACTTAACAACCTAAAGAAATTAAGCGTTCAGATAAAGGTAAAATATAAAAGTTTGGAAAAAATATAGTGCTTTGAATATTTGTCAGAAACAATGCTTGAATATAGGTCTAAATAAATATCTGAAAAAAATAAAAATATGCTAGTTACCATATAAGGTTGAATAAGGTAGTTTGAAAATATACTGTAGATTATACTCGAAGCAGTAAAAAAAAACTTACATTTTCATGATTCATATGTTTCAACATTCGGAGTTCTCTATATGTTCGCTTAGCATGGACAGCAGACTGAAATGGACGTGCAAGTTTCTTGATGGCCACTTTCACTCCAGATTTTGTATCAAAGGCAGAACTGTAAGCACGTCAAATAAGCCAATAAAAAGTTATAAATCATAGATTAAAAAGTCATATAACAAAAAAAGATATAAAATTTAATTCAATTCATATTAAAAATAATTATTAACATTTGACCCTAGTAGGCCTTACAAAATATAACTATCATAAAGAAGCCTCTAGATTATAAAAAAAAAAGTAGACTAATTACCTAATTCATTCTAGTGAAATATATACCAATTCAAATATTATACCAGTAGATAATTTTATGACTATTTAATCTATATATTTTCAACATGGTAAAGGCCCTATATAAATCTAGGCTATTATATTATCAAGGGATACTGGTATTTACAATACAGTAGGTTTATTTTTGAGTGATAGGGCATAATGCAAAAAAGTTTCTCTTCAATATTAAAAAAAGACTGTAGCATTGTTAGCCTACAATACTGTAACTTTTAAGGATTCAGAAAAAATAATATAATTATATATAAACAATTTATGCCTAGGCTAACTTAATATAGTATATTTGTACACGTGCAAAGAAATTAATTTAATAGATAGGCAAATAGGCTTTAACAATTATAATTAATTATATTTTTAAAGTAAAGTAAAATAAGAGGTTCAGCTAGAAACAAAATATACAGTGTATTTTCATCACCTATAGAGGCTTTATTCATTTGTTTGGCACACTCCATTCACTCTTAAACCTCGAGCAAGTGCACTGGATTATAAAGTATCCCAAGTTTGTGTGTGTGTGTGTGTGTGTGTGTTAACAAAGTGAGGTGCCTGAGAAGTGTCTCTATCAGTGTGACTTTGACTGTCTGCTGGTGTATTAGGGATTGTCTGCTGGTATATTAGGGATTACATCTACTTAATTAACTGTCTGCAAATTGAAGCTATTTGATACAAACTCATTGTTTAGGCATACAATATCCCACGTTCCTGCTCAAGTAACACAAGTTTTTTTATTTATCAAATTGATTTCTGAACAATTAATTTATATTGTTTAGTCTAACGCTGTCTAGATATTTGTTGAATATCTTGATTTGTGTTCGCCTATTGACGCAAGGATCCCGGGTTTGATTCCCGACACGACTACACAATTATAATTGATGAATTTACAGTAAGAGTTCTGAATGAATGCCTTGAGAATTAGTCAGTTTTGAAATCATGTGTTGATATAGCAAATTGGTTTATAAAGTGCCCATAGGTACTAACAATGGGAAAAAAAAAAAAAAAACAATCGCTTTGGATGATGTTTCCTACATAAATTGATAAATATTGCAAAAATTTTCAGATGAGGAAAGTGTATTCTGTATAGTTTGTATTAACTTAGTAAACCTGTGTACCAATTTTGCAAAATAAAAGCTTTCAACAGTAATTTTTTTTTGTAACAAGTTTTTAGCATTGTTTTACTATTTGTGTTTTATGCTTATATACACTACATGCTGATATGTTTGGGATGTAGGTCCTACTCACATTTGCGTGGAGAGAAAGTAAAAAACCATTTAGGCAAAACTGCCTTCAGTACGCCCGAGTGGTTTTTTAGGACCATCCTGCCAGGTAAGACACCTTCTCAGTTCCTTCCCCATCTCTTTCCAGCATTTCTGTTCATTTTAGCATCTATTCCTTCCTCGACTTCCCATACTACTCGCCTTTCTCTTTTTTTAGCATCACATCTTATTACTAGTTTGGGCTATACGTTTATGTACTAATTACACTGAGGGTTTTAGGAATAAGGAAGGTTATATTTATATGAAGTGTTCCCACATTTGCATAGAAGAGTGGAAAACAATTTTGGACCACCCTTAGTACACCTGACCAAGATTTGAACGTTGATCTCCATCATCGGCAGTCTAGTCTACTGTGTAAGTAGCACGTTAAGACAATGTAGCCACTGAAGCAGGTCTTTTCTTCTTCTTCTCCCAATATTTTTCCTCTTGTTTCCTCATTACTAGGTATCCTTAAAACTCCTTTTTCATGATTTATTAGTTTCATCCACTGCTTCCTTCACCCTGTCTTTCCCCACCCTCACTTTATTCAAATGAAAAATTGGCTGAGGCTGGGAGTGCTCTATCACCACTACATAATGTTTATGGAAAGGGTCATAAATAAAGTGGCAAGTAAACTCCGAGAGAAAAGAATGAAAGCCATGTTTGCTGATGACTTGAGTGTATAGAGGGAGAAGTAAGAGGAAGTAAAGGAACAGATATAGGGATAGAATGAGGAAGTCAAAGAGAGTGGAGTGAAATTAAGCATGGCTAAGTATGAAGTTATGGTAATAACAATAAAGAGGATACGGCCTAGTAAATCTATAAAGTTGGATGGAGTAGAGCCTAGAAAAGTACACAATTCAAATTATCTTGGAAGTACGAGTGAGGAAAAGGGTGGGAGTAGAGAGGATCTAATAAGAGGGCAGCAAGAGAGTTAAATGTTTATGAGACCCGCTATGGAGAAAAGAAGTTAGCCTTGAAGTGTAAGGAAGTATTGTATAGGGCATAATGTGTAGCCATTGTCATATATGCAGCAGAAACAAGGACAAGGAATGTAAGAGAGACTAGGGAAAGTGGAGGCTATGGAAATGAAGTTTGGGAGTAGCATGTTAGCTGTCACATGGAGAAACAGGATAAGGAACGAAGTTATCCGGGAATAAGTGGGTGTACAGGGAGTACTGTATATGAGAAGTAGAGAGAGCGGGACTGAGATGGTTTAGGCATGTAATGAAGAAGGAAAAGATGATGATGCCAAATAAAATAATAGAGATAAATTAAGTAGGAAAAAAACCACAAGAGGGGCAAAGAAAGAGACAACCTAGTATACCTATACTTCAATTGATGGTAATATATTTTTTTTAAATTACTCACCAAACTTGGCCATAAGCTCCTGACCCAACTGGTGTAAGCATTTGGTATCTTTCTGGCACTTCCCATTCTGTTCTGTTTATTTCTACTTTATAAAAGGTAGGCATTTTTGTACAGTATTATAACCTTTAAATTTAGTAAAATCCGCCCAGCATTTAGGTCAGAAAATGTATAGAAAAAATAATTTATTTGTGATAGCGAAAATGTAATTTTTTTCAGAACTTCTCCATATTATCTATAGACAGCAATATTTTTAAAATGAAGCCAACATAAAATTAATACATTTCTTTATGACAAAATTTCCAAGGCTCATATATTTGAAAAATGCTAGGTCACAGAAGTTGTTATACCTTTTATTAATCAATTTTCCCCTATCTCGATTAGAATGAACTTAAACTAATACATAGCGCATATCTAATAATAATAGTGTAAATGTCACAATAAATATAAACACAGTCATGTTGAAATGTAATGATTAAAGTCTAACATGAATATTGTATTTTATCTTTAGAAGTTGGTTCAACCTCTTTAATAACTAAAATTATCATCATCATTAATATTAGTAGTTTGAGTTAAGGGGAGTCATCCATAAAAAATTAAAAAAAGGATGCTTTTAAAAATTATTATTCTTCACAGTTTCCTCTTTACATTGATATGTAACATTATATAATTTTAAAATTCTTTGTATGTTGAAATAAATAATATATACTACAAATTCTGTAAAATCATAATCCTAGAAGTGAGCTATTGCTCTTTGGATAATGTAAGTAATTTATTGAATTAATAAAAAAAAAATATTATGTTGCACTGATTTCCATAATCCCAAGAAATGCTATTAGGTACATTTTAAGCAGTGAAGGAAGTGTTTACAAATCTTTCATGCTCTATTGTTGGCAGTAGTATTTCAAATGTGTTTTAAGCTACTATCACATGACACTTGCTTGTACTAGAAATCAAGTGTGCTAGCTAAACGCCTAGATATATGTATACTAGCTAGTACAATGGAAACGGGAATAGAGTATTCACAACTTGCTAGTTTGGTACTAGGATCTAGTGCAAATATTTATCGAGCATCAGAGATTAATTTTGGGTGCAGCAGCTGCATTAATTACTAATAAACACGTTGCTAGTTTGGTACTAGGTTCTAGTACATATATGTATTGAGCATCAGAGATTAATGTTGGATGCAGCAGCTGCATTAATTACTAATAAAGATATTGAAAATTATGAGAGGGAGCGTAGGAAAAGAATATGGACACGGGACTGGTTGTAAAAGACGAAATAATGGTCGCAAGATGCTAAATATGATACATTCTGAGGTTAGGTAATATACATTCGTGGTGACACAAACGTTTAGTATCTCCCTAAATTTGTATTCATTTATTTACAATGTGATCAGAGGCCCCTAAGCCCATGGGTGTCTAAGTACAGTATCCTTGATACACAAATGTTCTTTTTTAGGCCTGCGCACACTTTATATTCTAAAAAAAAAACAAGGTTGGCATGCTATCAAGTTTATTTAGAATAAAATTGGGTCTGGAACATAGTTTGTCGATTTTAGATTACATGTTTTAAATTAAATTCATATATATTAAATATATTGTCATATTGTGGCAATTTGGTATTATATAAACAGGTATGTTTAGAATAATTTTCTGACAAACTACAAAATCACATCCAATGATCATGTTGGCGTCATTTTTATCCATTTCTCTACACAACAGTCTGAGCGCGCATTGATTGGTTGAATTACACAGACTAGTGTCGAAACTAGTACGAAAATAGCGCGTGTTCTATCCTCACAACTAGTATGGTAGTGCTAGCTAGCACACTGGATTTCAAGTACGAATTAATGTCGTGTGATACGGGCTTTAAATATATTATTGGCTTGTGTTGTTTTGTATCTAGGCTATTTACTGTATTTGTGTGGTTTTGAATCTTTTATTTGTGCAAGTGANTTTTTTTTAGTTTGTGAAGTGTTTGTTAATTTATATTTTGTGACATTGTTTAGTGAAATACTTCATCATGGTCAGAATAGGTAGAATGTTTAAAAAAGAACCAATATTGGTAGACCTTAATCTAAAACTATAAGTAAGATTGTGGAACAATAAAACCGGAAACGTGTTGGCCTAGTACTTCAGCAATGGTTATGCCTAATACAACTGTAAATTAAAGTAATCCTAGTCCTAAAACTGTGAGTGGTTCCAAAACTAAGATTGGTCGTCATCTGGTTGATTATGAGAAATATATAATAAAAAACAAAGAGTCATTATAATATAACATTGTTGATATGGTATTAGAGATGGGCAATAAATCACTGACTGTGTTTTTTTTCAACGATACCTTATGTTCACTGATACTCCCAGTGACTCGATCTCAAAAATATTGGTGATTGATATATCAGTGATCGGAGATACCCCATACTCATAGATAATCCATACTCGCATCAGATGGCAACAGTAAGGCTGGTATTACACTATCACATTTCTGTCAAATTTCTTTGATAAAAGATCTGTGATCAAAGAAAATGTGATGTAACTTTGACGACTCCTCAAAGATCTTTGATCACAGAAATATTTTACAGATCTTTGATCACATATTTTCGTTATAGAACATGCTCTAAGGTTTGATCAAAGAAAATGGCACCTGAAAGATTATCCTGCATGTGCGAATCAGTCATAGGATTTCTTAGGTGTGTATTTTTTCTTTTAATTAATGGAGTGACTTTTGCTACCAAATATTTAAAAGTTTCACAGTTCATGCGTAAATATTTTTGATAAGATTCCGGATCTTCAGTTTGAAGTTCCTTTAGCAGGCAACTGTTAATCCCTCTTGAATTTCGTCTCCCAACCCAAAGTAGAATCCACAATCATTTAACAGGTTTTCTTTTAGTTCCAAGCAGCAATGAGATTATCACAATAACACTCACAGTCGCTGCACTTGGAATTAAACCATTGGAGTCAATTATTTTAATAACATATATTGTAGCGATTGTAAAAGAAATGTGATGTAGTGTAATAACACATCTTTGATCAAAGACGGCGTTAAATCTTTTATCATATATTTGATCAAAGAAATATATGTAATATATTTCTTTGATTAAAGAAAAATGTGATAGTGTAATACCGGCCTTACTCGAGCTACGGAGCTAGTATTGCTTCTTCTAGACACTCAAGTAAATACTTGCTTCATGGCCCTTTCTACTTTCTACCAGCTAATTGAGAATCGACCTTATCGACTGCCGTGTTTTACGTGTTATTTCTATTTAAAATACTTGATCTCGTTTAGCTCATTTTTCAAAAACGGTATCAGATTACTACGTATAAATGACTTTAATGGTTTAAATGTTTCATTCACATGCGTTTTCAATGCAAAATATTTGTTGTTAAGAACAAAATCGAAAAGCTTGCTTACTAAGCATATAACATTTCGGTTTCTTTTTAAAAGTAGGCTAAGAAAAAAAAAATCGTATGTTCTTTTTTTTTTCGGTGATTCTATCCCCAAAATCGCTAATAATAAATTAATATAAGTAACAAAATAATAAATAAATAAACCTTAATATCTAATATGCGTTGATGATCCTAATCATCTTATAGTCTAATCTAAGGTTTATTTGCTTCTAATTTATGTATAGTTCATCTACTATTAGTTGTACGGTATTTAAAATAAAATAACATTCTTAGTGATAATGATGGTAAGTTCGATTGTAAAGCTGTTCAAGAAATTCTAAGAAAAATGGAATCAAACAGCGACAGGCGATGCCGTGTACAACAGACCAAAATGGTTGCAGTGAAAGAAATAACTAAACAATTGTTGAAGTAGCTCATGCTATTTTGCATGCACATTAAGAGATTACTCAGGCTTAACGGGTGGACATGATAAACACTGCAGCATATATATTGAATCGTACAGGACCATAAAGTATTGACGAGAAATCCCCATATGAACTGTGGCTTCAAAAGAATCCAGGTTTAAATCACATTTGAATTATAGGTTGCCAATGTATTGTGAATATCCCTTGTCAAAGAAGAAAGAAAATGGATAAAAAGACACAAAAATACATTTTGATTGTATATGACAATAATGATGGTTATCGCATTTGGTCAAAAGATACGAATAAGCTAATCCATTCAAGGGATGTTGTATTCCAAGAACAAATAGTCCCAAAGAAAAATTATGATTTACCAATTGAGTATTGTGAAAGCGAATCTAAATAAAATTGATAAACAAGAGGATTTATGTATCTCAAAGCACATTGACGAAAACGAAGACATTGTGATAACTCCAACTACAGAAGTAAGTCTTCGAGATCGATCAAAGCTTCAACCCCCGTCAAGATTAAATACATGTGTGATGATTACAGTTGGTGAATAAATTGACATGGATGAGCCTAGTTCGTACTCTGAAGCAGTTCAGAGTAGCCGGAATACAGACTGGCAACGTGCAATGGACAGTGAGGTCGAATCTCTAAAAGAAAATGAAACTTTGGTAATGGATAAATTACCGAGTAACCGGAAGGCTATACCCTGCAAGTGGGTGTATAAAATCAAGAAAAAACCTAATGAAACTACCGAGAGAATTAAAGCCAGATTAGTCATAAGATGATTTTAGCCATGCAAAATACAAGACTATGATCAGACTTTGAGCCCAATAGCAAAATTTGGAAATATTCGGGCACTCTGTTGAGTGTTGCAGCAAATGAGGTGATGAAACTCACTCAATATAATGTGCCCACCACATTTTAATGCAGAAAATTGAACGAAGAAATCTACAAGCAACAACCCAATGGTTAGAGTGATGGAACTAATAGAGCTTGTAATCTTAAGAAAAGTCTATACGGAGTTAAGCAAGCACCTCAAGGTTGGAATGTACTTTTTTTTTACATTTCAATGTTAAACTTTGTTTCAAGCAAAATGGTGGATCACAAAAGCTATTTGTGGCCTTGTATGTAGATGATGGTTTAGTAGCTACCTCAAACCCAAGAGAGGCAGCAGAATTCATTTAAGAACTGAAAAGAAAATTTAAGATTACTTCAAAGCCTGCGTCATATTTCTTATGCTTGGAATTGGAACTCAGAAGTAATGGCTAAGTCAAAGGGTGTCAAAAAGCGTATGCAAAGAAAATATTAGAACGTATTGGCATGAGTGAATGTAGAACAGCTCCATCTCCAATAATCAAAGGAGAGCATCCAGTGGAACAGGAAGAAGAAAAAAATGTGAAGGAAGCGTTTCCATAGAGACAGGCAGTGGGAGCATTAACGTACGTGATGGTTGGAAGTCTACCAGGTATTGATTATGCTGTCGGAGTTTTATAAATAAAACTGAAAAACTCAACTAAAGAAGACTGTATTCGTGTCAAGTGCATTTTCCGCTACCTGCAGTGCACTAAGGACTACGTAATTGTCTATAGGCCTAGTATTAAGGAAGGAATTCTTGAGTGTTACAGTAATGCGGACCATAGAGTTGACTTGAACACTGGACGATATACCTCAGTAGTAATGTGTGTTTATGCATGTGGAGTGATTTCATGGCTCAGCTGAATGCAAACCTCTGTTGCTATCTCCACAACAGAAACAGAATTTGTTACAGCCAGTGAAGCAGCTCGTGAGATGGTATGGATACGCCATCTTCTGGAAGACCTCAAGTAATTGAAGAGGAATCTAGAATTTCAAGTCGACAACGAGGTAGCTGTAAAATTGACTCAGAAGCCATATTATCACCATAGGACAAAGCATATCCGCAGCATACTTTTTTTCATGAGGGAATTTGTTACAGAGGGCACTATAGATATCAAGAGGGTGACATCTGAATATCAGACTGCGGATATAATGAATAAGCCATTTCATAAATCTAGACTCAAAATTCTTTGTCACGAAATTGAATTAAACAAGAACTAAAGAAATTGTTTAATGATGGAAAGTTTTGAATTTATTACATAACTAATAAGTTAATTATCTGTTAAAACATAATAATTTATTTTGCTGGAATTTTTGTTTATAGCTATGTAGGCTTTTACTTATATACAAACCAATTCCATATTTTGTGTTCTCAAGGTCCTGTCTGTTTGTGTTGTTTTTATTTTATCAATGAGTTGACCTTGATAAAGAAAGCTAAGATGTCGGACAGTTTGGTTTGAAAAAATGTTCCGTAAGATAGTTCTGTGATTATTCACACTGTCTGTTTGCTAACGCCAAAGGCTGTTTCTGCATTAGTATATATGGGATGTCCATGAATAGATTATCTAAATCGACCTAAATAAAGAAGTTGAGGATGATATTATAGAGATTACTTTGAACATGTTATCTTACTTGGTAAATAATTAATTATTAGGGGGTAATTTAACAAGTAATAAAAATATAAGAGTGGAAATTAGGACAAAAATACAGGTGGAAAATGCATGCTATTACTCGGCTAGTAAATTGTTAACATCTACCCTGTTGTCAAGGAATGTAAAACTCGTAATATACATTCCAATAGTTTTACAGCTTGTCTTACATGGTTATGAAACATGTTCTCTCCCTTTACACGACAAAAATAAATCTAGGGTGTTTGATAACAAGGTTTTTATGAAGATAGTGGGTTCATAAAGAGATTAGTAAATGGGGGAGTGACGTAAGATACATGATGATTTGCATATCCTACATTTTTAGGGTAATAAAATCTTGCAGATTATGGTGGACAGGACATGCGGTGCGAAAGAAAGATCCATAACCATTTTCATGGTATTTATTGGCAAAATCAATTTGGGGAGAAAATTATTGTGGAGTCCTAGACATAGATGGGAGGATAACATTAGCTTGGACCTGGAAGAGCTAAAGTACGTATAATGAGGCTGACTGGATAGAACTAGTACTATATAGGGATAGGTGGCGTACTCTTTTAAGTGTGGCGATGAATCTTCTAGCTACGAATGTCACAGAGTAAGTAAGTAAATGGCTAGTACAATACGTAAGGTTTATTTGTTAGTAAATCCTCACAGTATAACTTAACTTATTATTAATAACAACTTTGATTAGGCACAAATCTGAGATAATGGATGGACTAATTAAAGTATAGTTTCAATAAATGCATATTTTCTCAAAATATTTGTTTGTCATGTTCAAGCTCAAGAAAATCAAAGCTCTTTACAATAAAGAAAAATACAGACGATACTATTAAAATTATTTAAAACGTAATAGAAGCAAACACTATCAATTTTCCCCCCCTGATGTTGGTTGATCTTACAGTAAGTTAGTTTACATATCAAAAATAATAACTCCATACTTAATCCATTCTCATTAACCTTCTCCACATTTCCCTAACCTTGCATATCCCTTCGCTTCAACAAAATCCATACACAATATCATACATGATCGTTTATCCTTAAAACTTTTGATGTTTATTTTTTTTCATACATTCATCTACAACATTCAGACACGTATTAAATGGCCTACTCCTTGTTTTTTACCCACACACTCTAAAATAAAATATTTGCTTCGTCACTCAATCCACACTCATATATATATATGACTGTATATGTGTGTGTATATGTATATGTATGTATGTATGTACGTATGCACGTTATGCGCGTATGTGTGTGTGTGTGTGTGTGTATGTATGTATGTATGTATGTATGTATGTATTATTCTCAAGTAGTGGATAGAGGATCATTTGATAAACATAAATATTTCAAATTTAGACTCCCATCACGCTACTATTAGTTATGCGTTATGCAAAAATATTCACCCAACCTTACTATAAAATCACAAACATTACTAAGAACCATGTTTGGGCTTAAGCCCAGGACTTCAAATTTTCTAATCGAGATGTATTTATATTAATACAGGTGAAGTATTTATAGAAACTTTCTTGGCTTACACATACATATATCATAAGTTAAACTTAGGATTTTTAAAAAACAAACATGAATTAGTTTCAATCAATGAAAGAGTTCAAACAATGCATACTCACGTACTCTATGGCCGTAATAACTCAATAGTTCATTGCTGCACCTATAAAAATACGCCACTTATTCCTATATTGAGAGCTAATTCTTTCTCGTCCACTTCATTACATAAATACTATTTATAAAATTATCTTCCCACACTGTTTTGTAATCTACTAATGCTAAAAAAAAGAATCGCTTTGTAATAATTTACAACATTTTAACATACTTACTCTATGGTATTAGGAACTCGAAAGTTCATTACACCCTATATCTCTCAGGTCTATCCAAATGTTATCCTCCTATCTGCGTCTGGATCTTCCCAGTGGTCTTTTTCGATTGGGTCTGCCATTCAATACTTTGAACACGGTTTTAGATATTATCATTCGCGCTGCATGACCCACCTACCGTAACCTGCAAGATTTTATTACCATAACAATGTCTGGTGATGAGTACAGGGTATGCAGTTATTCATTATGTATCCTCCTCTATTCCCCACTATCTTCATCCCTTTTTGGACCTAATATCTTCCCAAGTGCCTTATTTGCGAACACCCTAAATTTATTTTCGCCATTTAATGTAAGAGGCCAAGTTTTGCACCCATAGAGAACAACCAGTAAAATTATGGCTTTGTATATTCTGAGTTTTAAATTTCTTGACAGTAGGTGAGACACCAACAGCTTATTGACCGAGTAGTAACAAGCATTTCCCGTTTGTATTGGTTTTCTAGATTCTAATCTAATATTGTTATCACTAGTTAAAATGGTTTCTAAATATTTGAATTCATTAACCCTATCAAACGAAGTAATGAGGAAAGTGCATCTCCTTGTTTCAATCCATTGTGTATTTCGCAATCATCTGATAGGTGAGATCCAACCGATAACCTGCCAGGTGTATCTCTCGAACATACCTCAATTAGCTTGACCAGTTTATTTGGGTACAAAAATTTAACACACTCCTTGAAAATAATAAATAAAACTGAAATATTTGGATGAAATTTAGATATCTACATGTACCTACCTAATAAGGTTACGCACATTTTATGTACTATATGATTGTAAATCAATATCCAAGCCCGTATCACATGACACTAGCTCGTACTAGAAATCAAGTGTGCTAGCTAGCGACTAGATATCTGTATACTAGCTAGTATAATAGAAACAGGACTAGAGTATTCACACGCTGCTAGTATGGTACTAGGTTCTAGTGCAAATATTTATGGAACTTCAGATATTAATTTCGGATGCAACAGCTGCATTAATTGCTAATAAAGATATTGAAAAATATGAGAGGGAGCCTAAGAAAAAGAATATGGACACGGGACTTGTTGGGAAAGACGAAATAATGGTCGCGGGATGCTAAATATGATACATTCGGAGGTTAGGTAGTATACATTCGGGGTGACACAAACGTTTAGTATCTCCCTAAATTTGTATTCATTTATTTACAATGTGGTCAGAAGCCCCTAAGCCCATGGGTGTCCAAGTACAGTATCCTTGATTCACAAATGTTCTTTTTTAAGCCTACACACACTTTATATTCTAGAAAGAAAAAATCCAAGGTTGGCATGCTATCAAGTTTATTTAGATTAAAATTGGGTCTGGAACACAGTTTGTCATTTTTAGATGACATGTTTTAAATTGAATTTATATATATTAAATATATTGTCATATTGTGGCAATTTGGTATTATATAAACAAGGATGTTTAGAATAATTTTCCGCCAACAACAAAATCACATCCGAAGACCATGTCGGCGCCATTTCTATTATTTACTCTACACATAGTCTGAGCGGGCATTGATTGGTCGAATTACACAAACTAGTGTCGGAACTAGTACGAAAATAGCGCATGTTCTATCCTCACAACTAGTATGGTAGCCAGTACCAAGTGGCAGAACCAGTATACTTTTTCTGATTCACATGACGCTAGATGATGACGTGCTAGCTAGTACTAGCTAGCACACTGGATTTCAAGTACTAGCTAGTGTCGTGTGATACGGGCTTTAGTATTGAGTCATGTAATTTAAAGGATATTGGAATTAATTAAAATTAGAATTTTCGCCTTGATAAAATAAATGTACTAACTTATAAGTATTACTCTGTTTAAATGAATGACAGCTTTTACGAAAGAGACGTGTTCTAAACTTAGCTTGTCATAAGGGATCAACAGTATCTCGAGTCTCGACTAAAGAATGTTGGTGGTGCAGCGTTGGCTTGACTGTCTAACCAACAGCTGATTTTATCGTAAACACTTGTGCTGATAATATAGGTTGCCACAGGAACCAATTTATGATTTAGATCAACAAGGTACTTAAAGTTTGCTTATACATATTGGTCTTCAAATAAGATCTAGTAATAAAATTTACTTTTGCTAGGAGTGAATAAATACTTAATAAATACTATATTCTATATCTAACACACTACATGATTGAAGGTTGAAGTATATTATGTTGCATGCATAAATAATGATCGGTCCACGCCAATTCGAGGATAACCGGTAAATGTGTGTGATGAAAACTATTGAAACAATAATTAAAGTAGTGACTGGCATAAATACATCCACACCAGACGCCCCCATCCAATCTTTAACAAACCCAGTGACATTTGTCACATGAGCTGTGTTTAGTCTTTATTAGAAGAAATACTATCAATGTAACATTAAGTACTGTAATCTCCAACTTGATTTTTTTTGCTAATAATAATAATAATAAAACAATAATCTCGATTAAAAGGACTCTACACAAAATATTGTCCATTTAAGGAACTTTTTTGGGGGTGACTACACACAATATCAGGCATTTAAATACCTTATAGTGTGATTAAAGGCGGGGATTCTTTATGTTTCTCTGGAAAATTTAATGTTTTCTTATACACACAACAATATTTTAAAGTTTTCGATTATAACAAAAGAACAGTGATAAAAAAATTCTAAATTGTTAAATAAAATCTTAGAAAACTCATCTTATTGACTAACTTTAAGCACGAGCCCTACAGATAGTTATCAGATTTTTTATTCATTCACACATGAAATGTTAGGCAAAGCTCAGTAAGTTTTATTTATTCACACAAAAGGTTAGGTTAAGCTCGGTTGTGTTTTTTTTACTGAAAACATTAATATTTTGCATAAAAAATATAATCATTTGCCAAAAGTTTTTATAAGCAGTTGAGATGTTTAGCGATCTGTTCCTGCACAGCTCATTTAAGATGTGTGACAATCTGCTTGAACAGGTTGCTTTTCTGGAGGACACAAATTTTTCTTTAATAAAGTAAATGAAATAATAGGGGCATAGTTAATCATTTATATAAGTTAGGTTTATTACTTTGCACAAAGAAAACCGCTGTGCTTTTAGAAGCTTAACAGATATTAATAAGTAGGCCTAAGTAAAATCACCATTGATGTATAATCTAAGATGTCAAAACTGTTCTACGAAAGTTTCATTAATACAAGGAACGTTTTTTTTCCCACACATTGCTACAAAATTTAACAAAATACCTATTATCTGTTATAATTTGAAACTTAAGTTTCTTGTTGTGTACTGACAGCTCACAGATGACTTCTGACAGTCAACATTTAGGTATATACCTACATTTTGACTGTCAGAAGTGACAGCTGCTAAACACATGTTTTTGCAGATCATCTCGTTCGGTGTAGGGATCCGTAATTTGGTCTGGTAACTTTTTAAAGCTGTCATTCAGCACCAAAGAAGCCATGGGGCTACTGTATATAGAGGCTAAAAAAACATTTCTAAGAATTTGGTACTGAAAAAAAAAGACTCCCTCCTAAGCTTAATAGGCACTACCATCCTCCCACTTTTTTTTTCCAAGCAATATATTCTTATTTTATCATCTATTTTACTTAGTGAAAAATGACTGTATCAATTAGAAAAGGGGGGGAGGAGACTTACTTAGTACCTTTGTCATAGTATACCAGTCAAACATATTATGAAGCAACTTCCACAAACAAGGGATGTTGAAAATCAGAATGTCTCATCTCACAGAAAAGTACCATAGCACTCTTCAAATTCATAAAAAACATATTTAATTTTAGTAAGGAACAATATATATTCAGAATTGATAAAAGTAGAATCAACAAAAAAGAAGTGACGCAAACTAAGAAGTTAAGTTGGGAAATGAGTTAAAAGATAATATTGAGTTAACTTGTCAGAAAGAGTGTATATTTTAGAATGATTGTGGTAAAACAATTGTATAAAATTACCTTATAATACTAGACACTTTAACATACATATTAAAAATGTGAGTCACAGTAACATTTACACAATCAGACTAAAAAACATCATGATATATGTATTAAGACATAAGTCAACCAGTCTTCAAATTGTATACCAAAACATAATTATGGTTTTTGCAAAAACACAATAGTCATCTACAACTACCTCATTCTAACCTTTTCTGTAGCAAATCAAACTCTTCTAAAACAAAATACAATTGCCTTTCTGTCCTGTCTGGAAAAAATCTTGTACATCAACCAATGACTTAACACAAAGTAAACTCACACAAATTTCCATCACAACAGGACCATTCAAAACTGCCACACCTAAATGTAAGTATAAAAACCCAAAATAATATTTAAAATAATTATTAAGGTACCAATTTAACTTTCAAACCTTCAATAATTTATATTATTATAGGGCCTAGTTATTTCCCAAAAATAGCTAAAACTAACCTTTCCTGTATTAATATATTTAAAATTTCCAGTAATATTTGTAAAATAAATAATTTTATTTCAAACAATAACATTATTAACAAGAAATGATCACCAACATTACAATGCAAAGAAAATAAGTCGTCACAAAAGTTAGTTATTTCTAAGTTGAACAGTTATGTTGTGGTAAATTTGTAGCTTAACATATTTTCTTCCTCCCAAATAAGAGACTGTTGAGTTCAAATTTAAAAGTGTACTGTCCCATCCCTCCCCCGAATAAGTACCATGCCTCCCTAAGTAAGGGAGGGATGAGACAAAAAACATCTGACAACCATTTAGTAAGTCCCCTTTATAATTCCAATTTTAAAAATGTACAATTTTTTTAATGATTTATTAAAAACCTAACAATTCCTGAGGCAAAAATCTTGTGCTAGAAATACAAAGTTACATTTTTAGAGCACATAAAGGGAAAAGTACATTCTCCCCAGTTTCCCCTACCTGTTGGAAATATTCTGTTACACGACTGGAGAAGCTTCTCACTCATGAACATGTGGCACACCTCAAACTAGCCTCTATACCAAAGCAAACATATATATACAGACACACAAACTCAATAATCAACTAAAACAACCACATTTCACCTTTTTTTTGGTAATAAACACAAATCTTGGAAATGAGACACAATTGCTTTTTTTTTTTTTTGTTTAGAAAAAATCTTGAGCATCAACTAATGCATTTAGTGTACAACCCAAACCGATATTAGAATGCGGTTCTAAAAAAACTTATGAAGTTAGATGACATAAGCTCACACAATGATCCATTCCAACTAAATTGATACAACTATGCAAGCCTGAGTCCTTTACACTTCAGTAAGACCCACTTAAAATACCTACACTAACTTATTGGGTGACCTGGCGGTCTAGAGGTAAGGTGTCGGACTTCTGTGCTGGTGGCCGGGGTTCAATCCTCGGTCCAGGCACAGATTTATCCGATTACCAAACCCTTCCTTCACCTCTGACAAGACATCTTGTGAATGTGGGGAATGCCAGGCCTCCACCTGGTTCGGATTCCACGTTAAACTGTAGGTCCTTCATTTCATCTCACAATCACCCTACCATTACACATTAGCGTAAGTGCGTATAACCCGAACGGGTAGTAAGACGCGGTGCTAATAGTAATAATAATAATAATAATAATAATAATACACTAACTTATTTTTAGCATCACATCTTACTACTTATTCAGGCTATAAGCTTATGTATTAATTACGCTAGGGGTTTTAGGGATGAATAAGGTTTTATTTATAGGAAGTGTATCCACCTTTGTTTGGAGGGAGAGTGGAAAACTATTCTGGAAAAACCACCGTCAGTGCACACGACTGAGATTTGAACCTTGATCTCCCCATGATTGGCAGTTTAGTCTTCTGCAAGAGTAACGCTTTAGACCATGTGGCCACCGAAGTGGGTCGAGCTACACTATTATATATATTTCTTGATTTTTCAGGGAGAAGGGAAATAAATATGCCATGACCAATTTGGCTCAGACTCCATTGGATCCAAAGCCCTTTCAAGATGACATTCGGGTCGAGTCCCTCATAGAATCACTAAAATATAAACAATGCCCACATTGCGGCAAGAGATTTCGGTTCAAGAGGCACTTTGGCAAACACCTGGAAGGTCACAAGCACCATGACTGCAAATTATGCGACACGTTGCTTAGCTCGCGCCAGGAAAACGCCAGACATATGCTGGAGAGGCATTGCATTGTTGTGGCGAGCAAATCATTGTTCAAGTGTGAATATTGCCCCAAGAAGTTTGTGAAGCGGGTTACGTTGCATAACCACTACAAGAAGCATTTAGAAGGACAAGATGTCTGCTTGGTCTGTGGAGAGTTTGTCGAATCTGCCGAAGAGTTGAAGGCTCACCAAAATAAGCACGAACAAGATAAAGAGTGGCAGTGTGAACAATGTGACCAATGGTTTGCTCGTAGACAACAATACTTGATTCACATGAAGGTAAGCTAATGAAACCTACGGTTATTCATTCTAAATATGTATCAACACACCCTTGGCCTGAGGACATACTACTACAGGGTTGCCACAACAAAAAACACTATGCCCAGGATCCCAAAATGCAAAGTTTTGCTATCTTCTGATATATTTATGTGACCATAGAGAACTTTGGCCTGGTAACAAAGTGTGTGACTTAGGTTACCCTGGATATAAATGATGTGGCTTGGTATTCAGGTGTACGAGTTGCAAGGATTGCCGTGATCCAAGCCCAAACATACTGTTTACAGTGGTGAATGGTGCCTTTTGATCACTAAGCTTACTGTTATTGTTCTTTAAGGTACTTTTTCTAAACACACAATAATACCCACACACCTTTCAAACCACCTTATCTCAGGAAAATGTAGCAGTTACTAAGCTCCCAAACTTAGTGCCGGGAATTGTAATGGATGTATTTTAATAATAATAATATTTAGCTCCGCGTCTTAACACCCGTTCGGGTTATACACTTTAAGTATTAATTACTCTAATGGATTGGGAATTGGGAAGGTTGAATTAGAGGAAGTGAACCCGCATTTGCGTGGAGGGGGAGTGGAAAACTATTTAGGAAAAACTACCCCCAGTTCACCCGACCGAGATTCGAACCTCGCTCTCCCCGTCCTCAGCAGTCAAGCTCAACACGACAAGCGCGTTAGCCAACTACGCCACCGAGGTGGGTATGTATTTTAAGGTATAGTTTGTTCATGCTAATTTTTTTGCTTCTCTAACTGATAAATTTTAGAAAAAAACAGGATATTGTTTGGTGGCTACACCAGTTCCAGTCATTATACCAATTTTGGGATGAGGAAGGTTGAATATAGAGGAAATGTTCCAACATTTGTGTGGCAAGAGAATGAGCAAGAGAGTGGGAAACAATTTAGGGAAAACTACTATCAGTACACCCAACCGGTATCAAACCACGATCTCACTGTCATCAGCAGTCTAGTCCATTGCAAGAGTAGCGCATTAGACCATGTGGCCACCGAAGTGGGTAAAATTTATTTTAAGTTCTTTTAAATAAGGGTGACCTGGCGGTCTAGGGGTAAGGTGTCGGACTTCTATGCTGGCGGCCGGGGTTCAATCCTCGGTCCCGGCATAGATTTATCTGATTACCAAACCCTACCTTCACCTCTGACAAGACATCTTGTGAATGTGGGGAATGCCAGGCCTCCACCGTGGTTCGGATTCCACGTTAAACTGTAGGTCCTCCATTTTCATCTCACAATCACCCTACCATTACACATTATTGTAAGTGCGTATAACCTGAACGGGTAGTAAGACGCAGTGCTAATAATAATAATAATAATTTTAAATAAGGTGCTATTTTTTTCCTGCAAACTACCTTAAAATCATGGAGAATTTATATAAAAAAATATTATTGATGTAATTGCAAGAGCAAACCCAAAACAACCAATAGAAAAAATTCCAATCTTCCACTGCACTACTAAAATACATATTTCTGAAATCATATGTTCACTGCATAATGATCTGAAAATCTGCTTTGCTTTCATCTTAGAATCAGATGAATATACACACATTCAAGATACCCCTCTGCTATCTATATTTGTTGTCTATGTTACAAACAATGTAAATGTGAAAGAAGAATTATTAGACCGGATAATCTTTAAGGAAACCACAAAAGTTATTTACATAAAAAATGCACTTAACAAAGCTTTATTAAATGCTCAACTACCACTACATGAACTTGTAGGTCAAAATACTAGCATAGTTGGGCAATTGACACATTATTTAAACATCCTGAATGTCTCTTTTATTCGTTGTATCATCTACTTTGAGCATTTAGTAGGCCTAAGCAAACAGTTTCTGTTCAACAATGTCATAAATTGTGTTTTAGAAATTGTGGATTTCATTTGGACAAGTGCAAAAACAACACACTGTGATTTAAAAAAAAAATCTGAGGAGCTTGAGCTTGAATAAAAGCCAAGTGATGTTTCACTCGACTGTCTATCAACTACCAATCTTTTGAGTAAGTTTGTTGCTCTTTTGGAACCAATCATTGTTTTCTTGAAAGAAAAGAAATAGAACTACCCACTACTAAAAGATCATGAATGGGTACAGAATTTGATGTTCTTTACAAATGTAATAAAACACCTCTAATATTTAAATCTGGTACGCCAAGGAAGGAACAAAGGTATCACAGAACTTGTCCAATCAGTTTTCAGAATAAAATAGAGATTTTTCAAGGAGATCTGGCAACAAATAAATTTGACAACTTTCCCAACTTTAAATTAAGAATAACTTCTTTTCCTGATGTTGAAGTTAAAGACACTATATTGAAACAATAACAAGGAAACATAGAAACAATTTATAATGATTTTGAACTGGTTTAAGAAACAATAAAAGCTAAAGCCATGCTTTGAATGTCTTGTTAATCCTTTTATGATTGATGTCATCAACAATGGATCTCCTTTTGTTACGCCTTTTGCCCTGGATGTTGCTTCAATAGATACAGGGCTTATTGATCTGCAGGAAGATGTGGGTTTGAAGATTAGTATAAAATCTCATCTTTTATTGACTTTTGAAAACAAATTCCAGAAGCAAAGCGTCCCACTCTTTAGAAAACTGGCTTCTCTTTTTGGGACATTTTACTGCTGTAAATCTCTTTTTCCTGAAATGAAATCTATCAAGTCAAAACATCATGCTATCCTCACTAAAAACCACCTCACCAAGCCTCTTTGAATAGCTTTGACATCCTACCAGTCAGATTTTAATCTATTAACAGCAAAAATAAAGACTCGAGTAAAGATTAAACATATTCTGCGTTGGCGAGAGGTGCTATGGTGGTACTTTATATTATTTTTACAATTTTAAAATATAATTTTCTATGGCTCTTGAACATTCAAAAGTGTAAGAAAAATATTTTATGTGGTTCTTCTTACCAAATAACTTGCCCACCCCTGGTCTACAGCATCAGATAAATTAGGTTCCAACACTTAAGGAAGGGGCATGTATAGGGCGTGTCTATTTATTGCACTTAATCATGTGATTGGCTCGTGGTCTTACAATGGGAAAATACCAAGACATACCAATTCCAAGAGCTTCAAACTTTTTTTTAGGATAACCAGTATTAAAAAATGGTTAAAGCTAACAAATTGTCCAATTTACAGATATAACTTATATATTTAAAAATTAAAAATGGTTGTTTCTTAATTTATAAAGAAATTTACTGCGGAAATAGCAGTTTATCACTTTATATCGAGAATATAAAACTCCTTGAAAATTCAACCAAACCATATGAAATGCGAAAAATAAAAAAAACCTATTTCAATGACTTTTCATTTTTATCGCTTTTATTGCTAAAATGTAAAAACGGTGTCTCTACTTGTAGGCCCAACAGTTTTGTTTTTTATGCCAAACATTCCTCAAATATAAATTTTAAACAAAATTGTTTGAGGGATTTTTGACATGTTTCAAATTTTTGAAAATCACTTATCACTAAATTAGGCTTACCCCTTGACAAATTTCTACTCTAAATACAAGCACACAATGCAATTTTGTCAAGTAAAACCCTACCTAGATCATTATTATCATCATCAACAACTTTTTCCAGCCTGTAGTCGGGTCAGTTTAGTAAAATGTCTCCATCTTTCTCTATCTACTTAGATATCAATTTTAAACAAAATTTTTATAGCCATTTTTGAAAAATTTCTCATCAGTAAAATACGCTTAATTTGAGGGATAGAGTCAAAATATACAAACTTCCTGAGGTATCACCCTATAACATCAAAATATCAAATTTTAAGAAAATCCATAAAACCATTTCAGATCTTTGTCCATAGACAGACATTCATTCATACATACAAACAGATGGGGACATACATAATGGTAAAATACACTTTTTAGATTCGGACACACATAAAACGTAAAGATTAATAAAACCTCAAGGTCGAAAATTTTCACTATTACAATACTTTCTGTTGATATGAGAAAGTAAAAATCAAGATATAAAGATGAAGTGTAATGACAATAAGTGTCTGTTTGGACGAATAGATATTAACACTTTGTAAATAAAGAACTGACAGAAGTTAGATAGCATATTTAGTTTAGTTTAACAACTCTAGAAATATGGATATTCGCTATTACTCAAATGGAGCGTCTGCCACAACTTGGCAACAATAAAAAGGGATTAAGTTTTAGACTAGTCTAGGGGTAAGGTGTCAGACTTCTGTGCTGGCAGCCGGGGTTCAATCCTCGGTCCTGGCACAAATTTATCTGATTACCAAACCCTTCCTTCACCTCTGACAAGACATCTTGTGAATGTAGGGAATGCCAGGCCTCCACCGTGGTTCGGATTCCACGTTAAACTGTAGGTCCTCCATTTCATCTCACAATCACCCTACCATTACACATTAGCATAAGTGCGTATAACCCGAACGGGTAGTGAGATGCGGTGATAATAATAATAAAGTTTTAGACAATTTACATAAAGATGAGAGTTTCTAAGAAGAATATTATTTATCAAGTAGAGTTACGAAAAACCTAAAAATAATATCCTATAAGAGGAGCTTCCATTTTACAAATAATAGATGGCTAACAATCAGGCATCTACACAGTAATTTACTATGGCCGGTCATTTCCTAATGAGTACTGCCAGAGCAATCAGTAATAAATGTATACATTTACCCTTTACTAGTGCATACAATAGCTAGTACAAACTATCTTTGGACACTAAAATACATATGGCGCCTGAAGGGGTCGGAACAAAGCATTATCCTTCCTCGTGGGCCACTACTTAAATCTAGTAGTGCCCCCACAGGCTGTGTAGCGTAAATAGCCACACAAAAAAGGGTGCAATCGTGACTGCAATCAGTCACTGACCTAACTAGGTCCAAGAAGAAAGTGTTAGATGATCTGATTGTAGCCATAAAGAGATCCTAAACGTGATCATACCATTTAGGGTGTCATAAAAATATAACAATGTCTTAAGGACATAGAAAAGGAAATCAAATTCATGGACTCGGTATACTCAATCACCTGGTCCTATACTTATGTAGAGAATAGAACCCTCGTATTTAAACTATGCCTTATGGACATAGAAAATAACGTCAGACATTCCTTCTAAAGAAACCATGTCTGATAGACATATAAAATAACTTAGACACTCTAACACAATACACTATGTCTGATGGCCATATAAAGCAATGTCAGATATTCTGACACGATAATCAATGTCTAATCAACATAAAAAATAAAACAAGACATTCTGGTACATGAAACTATGTCTCATGGACATAGAAGTGGAGTTTAGAATCTAATGTAGATTCTAAACAGAAGTTACAGATACTTAAAGTCTCAGAAGAGGCTTACTCTGCGATGTTGCGGTGAATCTGACGCCTGACACATTGTGTCCACCAGTAGTATTCGGTGCTGAAGTCTTACGTCGTAGTTATTCCTCCGGTGAATAACTACAATGGAATACAAAAATGCGATTCACAGGGAACCCGTTATATAGCAACAGAACTGGCTCAAATTTGGACTACATCTGGATATCTAAGGTGAGAAGGGGGATTAGAGTTGTAGAATTACTCCGCTTTCTCACCAGCGCTGTCAGTTAGGTGTGGCGAGCAGAGACAATTATCTTTATTTTCTTCGATGTGTGACATGACATGACCTGACATGAAAATGCTCGCGGTATTGTTCGCTGGGGTGATTTTCTTCGATACTTGGGCGTTTCCCGGCAACATCAATTCTCAGTGAATCAACACCTGCCACATGCCACATCTTATTGGAATAGATTAGTACTTGTTATCTTGTTTTAATTGTCGTTAAGGAATTTTAATTGTCTTTATGGATTTTCAATTGTAGATGTCATATTATAGAACTGACATGATACAAAGTGAAGGGGAAAAAAGTTATTCTGTCTCGTAGTGCAGAGCATAATTTTTAATAATAATAATAATAATAATAATAATAATAATAATAATAATAATAATAATAATAATAATAATAATAATAATAATAATAATAATAATAATAATAATAATAATAATAATAATAATAATAATAATAATAATAATAATAATAATAATAATAATAATAACAACAACAATACCAATAATAACAACAACAACAACCACGAGGTTCCGCACTATGAGACAAAAGAACTTGCACCAACACAATAACTACTATGTATAACCAGTGGCAAAACTTTTTTTTTAAATATATTTTTTTCTTTAAAACTAAGTAAACAATATAAAACTACTAAACAACCTTAATGTGTGTATGATTGGCTAAATGTTGATCTATAACAATGCTGGTTTCTTGAACGTTCCTATTTTAAAAAAGTACCGCAAAGAAGTTTTCCTAAGGTGACCACAACTGGAGCACCCCTATCCATCCACACCTCAAATTTGTCACTTGTCAACGTTGGAAAGCATTTGCAAGGTGGATGAATAGTAACTAACTTTTAGTAACTTTTTAACTGTTAAAAAATAAAGAAAACAAGGCCCAAGCTAACCTAACTATAATAATACATATATAATTTTCATTAGATTATTATTATTATTATTATTATTATTAGCACCGCGTCTTACTACCCGTTCGGGTTATACGCACTTACGCTAATGTGTAATGGTAGGGTGATTGTGAGATGAAATGGAGGACCTACAGTTTAACGTGTAATCCGAACCACGGTGGAGGCCTGGCATTCCCCACATTCACAAGATGTCTTGTCAGAGGTGAAGGAAGGGTTTGGTAATCAGATAAATCTGTGCCGGGACTGGGGATTGAACCCCGACCGCCAGCATAGAAGTCTGACACCTTACCTCTAGACCACCAGGTCACCTCTTTTCATTAGAGGATGTCTTACCAATTGAGTAGGACCTTAGTGTTGTGCAGACATTTTTACTCTAAACTAAAATAAGAATAAAACAAATATTTCATAATTTAAAAGTTTGACTTTCAATTTACTGTCTAGGAAATATTTTCATAGAACTAAAACCTATTTCAACTTTGTCATTGTTTAACCCTTTTATTGCTACAGGGCCTTGCAGTAGATTTTCTCATTATGATGCAATTCTTTGAAATGCCCTTAAATGTTTATTTCTTTAAAATAACCTTTGATTTTTTTTTTTAAAACTGCACAAAATGTACGAATACTATTTTTATTTTGAAAATATAAACTACTTTAAAATAATGATAACAACTACAACAATCTACTACAGTTTTACCCTTCTGACTTTAACTTTAGCAAATTTGATAATTAGGGATAGAATAGCTGTCAAATTGACAGCTAGCAGCTGTTTTGACATATGCTTTTCTTTAACTTGTTATTGTATTGTCTCAACTTCAACATATATATTTGGTAAAAATAGTAAAAATAGAGCAATAAATAATGAACACAAATATTTCCTAAGCAACTCTCTCTATCACACACAGAACACAAAAGTAGCCCAATATTACCTAAATAACTCTCTATCTATCACACATATGTACATGTTCCGCACCTGAGATATACCCAATCTATGAAAATGCTACTTTTTAATTCGAATCCCTGTTGTCATAACATAATTTTCAATGATAATAAGTAACTACAATTGGCTGTAAAAAACAATAATTCTCTTACCTGATCTACTTTTTAAACACAAAAACTGAATTAGTATAAATGAAAACATATTATACTGATACAGATATATTATATTATATCTGATTTACTGATTTAAATAACAGCACAGCCACTTGCCACTTCTTGAGACAAACTAACATTAAAATCAAATATTGTCAATAATTGTAAGCTCAAAGCAGTACTATCAACATGTAACATGTGCAATTGTCTTTTGTGATAATTGCCACCTCATCTTTTAGGAGCTGCCGCGGTGTATTACAAACAAAAATAATATTTTCCCGCTGTCAGATCAAAAAGTATTTCGGCGAGCGCTTGCCAACGATGCACATGCACCAGAAACCAAAATCAAAGAGTACTGAAAGCGCTTAGGCAGAGGCGTGCGATAAATCATAAATCGTATACATCAATATCGGAATAACATAAACCGATATAGAAAAGTGTCACGTAAAGATATTTAATTATTGAATGGCTTTTTAATTTCGTTAGGTGACCTGGCGGTCTAGGGGTAAGGTGTCAGACTTCTGTGCTGGCGGCCGGGGTTCAATCCTCGGTCCCGGCACAGATTTATCTGATTACCAAACCCTTCCTTCACCTCTGACAAGACTTCTTGTGAATGTGGGGAATGCCAGGCCTCCACCGTGGTTCGGATTCCACGTTAAACTGTAGGTCCTCCATTTCATCTCACAATCACCCTACCATTACACATTAGCGTAAGTGCGTATAACCCGAACGGGTAGTAAGACGCGGTGCTAATAATAATAATTTAATTTCGTTGCTTGTGCCGCCCCCTTACGGTGCTGCTTGATGCGGATGCCTCTCTGTATCATAGCGCGGCACAGCCTTGTATTGCCACAAGCTGGTTAAAAGTGCCACGAGCTGATCTGATCAGCTTTCCATATTTGTGCTAGTTCTGGTGTCACCCGATAGAGAAGGTAGGAGTGTATTATTTAACTAAAATGAGAACATCACCTTCTATTACAGAACAATATTAACAGATAAAAATAATTTTAAAAATCTGAAAAATTGCTTGATAAATAACAAATTTGGTGAATTTTTTCCTACAACATTGCAAAAAATTATGAAATAGCCATGACACTATTTGCACCCACATTTATTTTATAAATGTAGCACTAAAAGAGTTAAAATTCATGTGTACTCATCTACAGGATGTCCCAAAAGTCTCCATACATAGGGAAAAATGACTTTACTCAGTTGTGTTACAGAATGTTCTCAATTTGGTGGCCATCATGTGTCAAACACAGATCAATGCGTTCACGCCAGTTTTGCCAAACATTTTGCAAGATGTTTGGCATGAGTCCAGGTGTCTTTGATGCAAGCCTTCAGATGAAGCATATGCATGATTTTCTCCTGGTAGACGATGGCCTTCAAATGTCCCCACAGGTAAAAATCAAGGGGCGTAAGGCCCGAAGACTGGGGCGGCCATTCCAGAGGCCCTCATCTCTAGATACAATGTTTCGGGAACTGTGCATTTAACCACTCATGCACAAATAGCACATAATGGGAAGAGTTGAAAGTACTCGGGGAATTCCCTATCTTCATTGAGTACCAGAGGCATTATTGTGTTTTACAACATTTACAGGCACAAGTCCCCATTAAAATTGCCATCAATGAATATGGGGCCAATCAATCTCTCTCCCCGCAAACCACACAACACCATCAACTTTCCAGCTCCTTGCATTTTGGAATCATCCATCCAATGCGATTTAGTCTCACTCCAGTAACGCAAATAAACATCGGTTGTATATTCCCCTATGCATGGAGGCTTTTGGGACACCCTGTATAACATTCTCACAAAATGCAACAAAATAAATCAACCTGGTTATTTGTTGACTGGTAGAGCCACAAAAAGTACACCTGTGAATCCTGTGGAAGCCATTTTCCAACAAAGCAGAGGTTTCTCAATCACGAGAGACAAGTCCATGGCACCAATACAATGGGGCGACCCCATCACTGTGGACTGTGTGAGCTGTCATTCACCCGACCAAGTTTACTACATCATCACTTTGCTACCCATTCCAGTAAGTTTGACACCACTACACAAATATATACATATAAGAGTCTCGATTATCTGACATATATAACATACTATTGGCGTGACTTTGCCGCAAGGAAGAGAAAGAAAGCTGGGAAACAAACTTTAATCAACAATTTCTTAAACGGTAACGTCATATTTTCCACTCTATATTATATAATAAAAGATGCATTTAATCAATATAAAATCTTTTGTTCTGTTTAAATCAATAAAATAATAGTTCTGTAATTTATTGTATAATTTATACTATGGCAAAGTTACTAATCCTTATTTTATATCTATTCTGCACTTCCATCTAGTTTTTATTTGTTTCGTTCCAGCTCCTCCCCTTGTTTTTGTATTATCCGACATTTTGGTTATCCGACCACCTGTCTGTCCTGTTTGGGTCAGATGATCGAGACTATGCTGACTATATTATGGTTTTAGTTTTAAGACTGGTTTCTATTACTTCATCATTATGGTCATCATCACCACATAAACAGTTCACTTCAAAGACATCAAGTTGGTGTTCTTACACTCATAATATTTGGATTGAATAAAAAAATCGACCCAGGCCACAGGCAAATATTTTTCACTACTGGCCTGCTAGGCCTGTCGTATCTTCATATGTCTCATAATCTAACTTAAGACTAGAAATGGCACAACATACAGTCCCCAGACGTTAATCCATCACTGTGAAAGGATAAACCCACATTACACCAATGATACATTTTTCAGCCATGCTGGGAATCGAACCTGGGACCCTTAGCTCAGTAAACATACATATGACCAACTGAACTAAGGTGTTGGATATACGAGGGGAGGGGGGGGGGACCCAAAATAAACCGGACCTTTGATCTAAAAAATTAATTTATTAAGTTTTTTACAAAATTCTTTCAGTCTCCATTAGATACGATGAACTTGTCCAGTCTTTTTTCCCACTGTTTGAAGCGCCTCTGGAACTATTCAACTTTGATATCATCTAGTGCCCTCTGCGAAGCTGTTTTTACAGCCTGCACATCATCAAAACGCTTCCCTTTCACATTTTTTTTTTCATTCTCGAGAACAGAAAAAGGTCGCATGGGGCTAGGTCTGGCGAATATGGAGGATAGGGAATGATAGCCCAACCCTGAGAGCCCAAATAACAGTTCACAGATAAGGTCGTGCGTGTGGGGGTGCTGTCATGGTGAAGGAACTAGTCATCTGATCGCCAGAGTTTCGGGCGTTTCCTTCGCACATCCTCCCTCAAACGTCTTAAAACTTCCAAATAAAAGTGCTGATTAACAGTCTGACCAGAGGGGCCAAATTCCCAGTGCACAATTCTACAAACATCGAAAAAAAACAATGATAATCGTCTTAACATTTGACCTCACTTGTCTTGCTTTTTATGGTCGAGGGGAGATGGGAGTCTTCCACTGGATAGACCCTTGCTTGGTTTTGGGGTCATATCCGTAACACCAACTCTCATCACCTGTAATGACCTTGGTCAAAAAGTTTGGGTCACTTTCAATCTGATTTTTCAAATTCAGATGAATGGTTTTTTGATCCTGTGTATGCAGGCGAGGAACAAACTTAGCGGCAACACGTCTCATTTGCAAATCCTCATTCAAAATCCGCTGGCACGAGCTCCATCTCACTCCTGTCTGTTCTGAAATTTTGTCGATCGTGAAACTAGGATCTTCGTAGATTTTTTGGCGGATTTTCTCAATGTTTTAATCGTTTCGAGATGATGAAGGGTGTCCAGAACACTCATCTCGCCACGTTTAAAGCGCCCAAACCATTTGAAAACTTGTGTGCGGCTTTAGCATCCTTCTTGAAAGCTTGTTGGATCCTTTGGTAAGCTTTCGTTGCCGATTTTTCAAGCAGGAAGCTAAATTTCCAACACACTCTTTGTTCCTTTAAATCTGCCATAACAATTTTGCAGACAGCAAATGAGAATAGTTAATGTCTAAAGAAAAGTACATTTTATTAAAAAGAGCACAAAACAATTTTTTTTGTGTGAAACACTTCTTAAAACGCATACTTTCATATTGACTGTACATGCAACAGTGAAACCTGAAAATAAGGGTTTGGAGGTCTATATCAGTGTCGACTGACTATAACAGGAAGAGATTATGGACATGTTATTAGTATCGAATTACATTGAAAGGGTGACTTGGCGGTCTAGGGTTAAGGTGTCAAACTTCTATGCTGGCGGCCGGGGTTCAGTCCTCGGTCCCGGCAAAAATTTATCTGATTACCAAACCCTTCCTTCATCTCTGACAAGACATCTTGTGAATGTGGGGAATGCCAGGTCTCCACCATGGTTCGGATTCCACGTTAAACTGTAGGTCCTTCATTTCATCTCACAATCACCCTACCATTACACATTAGCGTAAGTGTGTACAACCCGAACGGGTAGTAAGACGTGGTGCTAATAATAATAATAATAATTAAAGAAAATCGAGTAAGTACTTGATTCTTTGAATTACTCGGTTGTGCCCATTACTAACCAAAGCTGCAAAATTAAGCTCTAATTTAAGACTTATTTTTTTAAAAGAGATTTAATACTAATTGATGTTCTCTCTGAAGTTCCCATCCCAAAGTTGTGCACCGTCTGCCAACTGATGTTTCACACGGCAAGGAGCTATTCCCACCATCTCAACTCACCTGGACACCTGAAGAAGGCGAGCACAGACACTGTCACTTGCGAGAAGTGCAATAAGTCATTCAGGTCCCAAAAAGTATTATCCCAGCACACCCAGCGCGTCCACATGACAACCAGAGTGTTCCAGTGCGACAACTGTGACTATTCCACCAAGTGCAAAGCCAATCTAGCACGACACAATGTGGCTATTCATGCAGACAGGTAGGTTGGTTTCATTTCAAAGATGTTACATGCACTATCTGAACACAATGTTTAGCTTGACAACTTTATCTAGAATAGACCTAGCATATTTTAGCTGGATAAACAACTCTAGAACAGTTTATACTAAGTTCTACAACAAGAGTGTCAAACTCATTTGGTCATAAGGGTCACATTTAAACTGGAAAATTGGGGCCTCATAAAAAATACGCCGTCTTGCCAGCAGATTAAGTAAAAACTCGGTATAGTATTAAAATCATACATAAAATGTTGATTCAATAAAATGGTAAAGCCTACTCTTTATTCAAACTCTTTAATAAATTGCACATATGTAAAATGTTATGGATTTGATGAAATCAAATATTATCAAGAATAAAATTCCTCAGGGCTGTATTTATATGGATTTGATGACATCAAATATTATCAAGAATAAAATTCCTCAGTACTGTATTTATGATATTTATAAAAATAGCAATCAGATCATATTTTTGTTGGTCTATCAGCGAGCCGCATACGTTCATGGATCATGGACCGCTGGCCGCTAGTTTGACATGCCTGTTATATGCACCAAGGTTTACTAAACTTGTGGATATCCTTCTTAATCATTAGATCACAGAAACTAGGCTCTATACCTATTTTGTCACAATTCATATTATTTCTTAGACACTTTTTTTTTATAAAAGTTTATTTAAATAATACAGCTACTTTAGTTGTTATGCATTATAGCTTATATTCAACATGTTTGAGTCAACACTTCAATTTTATTTGATCTAAAATGTCAAAAATTTAAATATTCATAAGAAAACTTAAGTAGTTTGGTGCCTGATTAAAAGTGAAAATGATTTATTTTTAGCCTTTTGATACATATATATTAATATATGGTTCAAAATGTTTTTATCCATAAATAATGACCTGCACAGACATTTTATTATAATAGCTATCATTAAAAGCAAGCCTGAAACATGTGAAACAAAGTTGAAGATGAAGTTGAGAAAGATTTTTGTTGTCACATAAGAATACAATTAATTTTTATACATTAAATGTATTTAGGTAAAGGAAAAATTCTTTAATAATAAAATCAAACACAATAAAATGACATATTTAATTTAAGTTCATCCATGATTATGTTATTGATATTATTTAATCACTAGTCAGTGTTAAATTACTTTCATGTAGTTGTTTTAAAAATGATTAAATCTTTAAATATGTCATATTCAGTGAGATATTTCAAGTCTTTTCATAATATATCAAAGTTGTCTTGTTTTTTTTTAAACATTAATAAAATTCAAAAGCTATTCGGGATGTCACAGTCGAAGTGAAGGAGATCTTACCTTTAACTTAGGATATTTTGAATGTTCATATAAGTATCCCTACTTGTTAGTGAATTATACAATTATCATTAAAATTGTGAGTTGATTGGAAATATGCCACTAAATAAGTTTAAACATTTCACGAATTGATATGCCTGAAAAAATGATCTATATTCCAAACAGTTTCACTTTCACACAACAGCTTACTTTCTAATCACATCTAATTATTATCATTATGCTATTTTACAGGAAGGAATTTATTTGCGAGCTTTGTGGTACAGCTTTCAGCACTTTGAACACACTACGGGATCATCACACGTATATTCATTCAGATCAGCGATTATTTCCATGTGAGCTTTGCGATAAGACTTTCAAAAGGAAGAGTGAACTCAATCGCCATGTGAAAATTCATTCCGACTCACGGCCAGTCAAGTGCCATTGTGGACAGTCCTATAAATGTGTGTCTCATCTTCGCCGGCATGAGCAGAAATCCCACAATGTGGCTAAATCCAAAAAGGGGAAAAAAGAATCATCTTCCATTGACAGAATCTCATCCAAACAATCAAATACAGCTAAGGAAATGTCTAGTGGTAACGTATGTCATGTTCAACCATCGAGTAGCTCATTGGATGGTGTAACAGATCTAATTACATTAAAAGAACTTCCATTGAATACATTATCATTGTCTCATGATACAGTTTCATCCATGTGTCACTCTCAATTGCTTCAAGCTGTTAAACTTTCTTGCAACTTTTCTACATCGTCAAACACAGTAGATTTAATTTCCGCTTCGAGCTCTCAAATTTTTTACGCCACACCCATTACTATTAGTCTCGCTCCTACTCAGTCCTTAAATGTGCAGCCACAAGCAGAAACATTAGTTGAACAATGCCCGCAAGAAAATTGTGCCGCAAGAAATGCATTGATAACTCCTGAAAAGCTAAACACTTCTTTGAATTCCATTTCTTCACCTTCTACTCAATTCTTCTTAAGTATATGTCCACAAACTCCAATATTAAACGAGCATTACCTCGATAAAAACAACACTACGCAAAACTTGTTTACTATCCCAGAAGAATCTAAATCTAATTGTTTAATAAACCAAAATGCTCATTCTTACCCTAGTACCTCTTTACCTTTATATTTGCCTATTAGTGAAACTATTTCAGAATCTTCAAATAAAATGGAGTTGCATGCGCCACAAGTTTCTTTTTCAAATTTAAGTCCTGATGGGCTTTTGTCAAACGAAGACATAACACCGGATGTTGAAAACACAACATCTCTCTTGGAATCCTTGCCAGAATTTTTACCGCATCAGCTTTCTCTCCTTAACGTATGACTATTATTTAGTCGTCGTAATACGAACAAGAGCAAATGGAAAATAAGAGACTGGGATGTCACTTATAAAACCACAGCGTCTTCCTTTTCATGGCACAATTTCGATGAGAACTTCAAGGCGAACGAATTGGATGTTTCGTTAACATATCGTTATCATAAGGGACACCCAAGATTTTATGATTTTTTATCATCAGTGTTTAAAAGTGTGTCAACACTTCACCTCTTAGACAAAATAAACAAAAATAAAATATAGTATGATCCCAAACAGAGGAGAAATGGGTAATAATATAAATCTTCTCACACACAAATACAATAATAAAATGAGAAAGAAATTAAAATCATATTTAATCATTAAAATATATATTTCAATAACAGATAGTTATCAAATAAAGCACGCTACAATAGCGGGTCTCAAATTCTGCAAAAAACAATGAAACTCACCATTCAAATCACGAGTCGGGCAAATGGAGGCATACTTATGGTACATTCCCACCAAAAAGTGATACACATTAAGGAGAGCATTCCCATAATTCCCACATGTAAATGTTTCCCTCTAAATAAAAATAAAAAACACGGGTAAGAGACAGAAGACCAACATAAAGCTGCATCACGATGACCTCGCTTCTAGAGCCACACACAGAAGAGACCCACCACAACACAGTCCTTTATTAGGGTTCTGCGAGTACTCGTATTCCGAGCTTCAAGCTGAGCTCGTCACTTAAGCTCGAGATCGAGATGGAGATGGAAAGTTTTGTAGGCTCATCATTTTTGAGTTTACACTTGATGTAGTTAATAATTAATTTTTAAAATGCAATAGTAAGCATACCAGTTAGTCTATTTAATTGAGATAGTAGCAACATTTTCACTCATAAATCATTCGGTTACTTAACAAATTGTTAAAAATTAATTTCAATTTTCACATTAATAACATAATAGAGCTCTAAAACCACTTTCAACAGGTAAATTTATTCAATATTGTCGTCCATTTTGGATTATACTTGATTGAAGTTGTTTACTTGTATTACCATGACAAAGCAATGAAAATAAAAATAGCTAAGAAGATTACTAGATAATTGAATAATTCTTTTTACTATTTTACCTAGTCATTTTCTAAAATAATAATTTATGTTAAATTAAAAATGTAATATCAAACATGTATTGTATTAAATGTTTTCAAACTTAAGTTTATTTAAAACTAGTATTATTGAATACGTTCAGCTACAAAACTAGCTCTAGTTCAGCTACTATTTAATTATATAATTATGTTGGTTAACCTGTTTGAAATCAATGTTGATCTTATTTATTGCAATTCATATTTTACCAAACCTACCACATTTATATTAATTTTAAAGTATCAGCATCAACTTTTAAAAGCATTACAAATTAAATTGAAGTAAATTTCTCAATAAAATAATGTCTAACAAGAGCCTTTACAATGCACATGTGCAACCACCTATAGAGGAATAGAAATGGAACAAAAGACGTGATTATGCACTATCACACTAAGGGATAATAAACGAAATACGAAACATGAAACATTTCAAATTTTTTATGATTCTTATTTTTTCTTATATGGTAAATTAAGTTATTGAAGTATATTTTGGGGAAATATTAGCTTATTAAAACATCATTTGTATAAACTTTTAATCAAGACAGTGTAGAAACATTCTAAAATAATGTAAATATATAATATTATATTTGGAAGAAGGTATAGGAAAGGTGGATAGAAACATATAAAAGGGGGACGAACACAATATGGCCTTTACAATGATGTTTCTATCCACCTTTCCTATACCTTCTTCCAAATATAATACAATTACCTCATAAAGCGAAAAGAGGTTTTCCTTATTGAGTTATATCATTATATATTCGCATCCACATCCTTTTCCTGTGTTTTTCCTTTATGTTATACCTTTTACATGTTGCTGTCCTTTATGTTTATACCTTTTACATGTTCCTATTTATGTGTTCTATCATTCTTTACAATTTTCCATTTTTTCTCTTCTTTTGTGTTTTTTGGTTTTCTCTTTTAGGAAGTTGCGTTGCACGTTTCTCACTCCTCCCTGATGAGTTCCGATAGAATGAAACCTAGGTCGGGGGATTTGGCGGTGACAATCAATTTTCTTTAAGAGGCAACGATGACCTCTTTGTCCATTGGCAGCAGTGTAAAATAATGTAAAGTGATATTGAAGGAAGCCAACCTGAAAGGATAGTTTAGTTAGACCTAGATATAAAGGAACACACTTCCCTATTTTCTTTCTACACTTTTACACTTCCCACTTCTTCAAACTTCCACAGTTGCACATTATTTTGAATTTTCGGAAATATTTATTTTTCATATGAAAATACATTAATGAAAAAGTAATATTCTCGAAAATTCAAACTAATTTGCAATTGTGCAAGTTTTAAAGAAGTAGAAAGTGTATAAGACATGAAGAGAGAGGTGTGTTTGTTAGTATATAAGCCTAACCTATCCTTTCAGGTTGGCTTCCTTCACTATCAATTACTTTACATCACTGTACAGTGTTTCTACACTGTTTTGTTAAACATTTCCAGGCCATCATGCAATTATTCATTTTATTAACTTTGTTTTAGTGTATTTTAATGTCCTTAAAGACATGAGTATTGAAACCATTTTCATAAAAAAAATTTATTAGATTTTTATTTGAGTGTTGTTCTTATTTTTAAATTGTATTTTATAAGTTATTTCTAATTTAAAAACCGATATTTCAATTATTTAACTTATTTTCAAAAGTATTTACTATTTATTTAAATGAAGGTCATTCATATTTTAAGAACAGGCTCTTTAATATACTTTTTAACACTTTAAAATTATGAATATACTAAACTCGGAGCTTTTAGAAATACTCGACTCGAATGAAAAAAAACCCAAACTCACTGACCCCTATCCTTTATGATACACAACTTGTTATACTAGAATTGATAAACATAGATTAAACATGTCACAGAGAAGCTTAAACTATGCAAGACAGATGGTCCACATTGGTGGTGGGCAACTTATACTTCTATGTAGCCACAGGTTTTTTGAAAACTAGAAGTGAAATTCGACACACCATGTACAAATCGAGAAATTAGGTTGCCCAATAAACATTTAAAACAACACACATGATTTGAACAAGTTTATTCAAAACATGTACACTTTGACTACTCACTTACAACTGACTCAGAGACACAAATGATGAAAATCGTTCACATTTATAATTTAAGACAGTTAAATGTGAAGTTTGATAATCTTTATGTGAAATTGCATAGATAAAACAAAGTGTTTGGAAAGGGAATGAAGGTGAGTGTTGGATGGCAAGTGTTGTGTCAATGGCTCATTCAGAAATCGGAATTCTTCCAGTAATATACAGGAAATATTATGTTACAACCAGCCAGCACACATTGTCAGGAAAAAAAATTATTTTAATGTGAGAGTTGGGAAATTCAAATTCACCACACTTTTATATTCAATAATTCCCCTCTTGTATCGATTTGTGACTAGTTTTCCCGCCCTGGGTCTTTGGCCTTGTTATCCCCCCATGTCTGGGGACCTTTCCAGCTTCCGCCGCCTGTAAGCTTTCGCTTTTCGCAGCGTAAACCCCTGTT